>QNQO01011657.1:0-15860 GCA_003290165.1 Berberis thunbergii
GCCAATTTGGGTGAATCCGAGAATACAATGATTTGAGTGACCAAATGGACTCCGTTTGACTTCTAACCTCGCGTGGACGTTAATAATGACAAATGGAACATGTTTGACTCAACAACTAGTTTGGTTGTTTACGAAGAAGGAAAACCGTTTGTACGTTTTGGCTCAATTGGAGGCCAATTTGTGCAATCCGAGAATATAAGATTTGAGTACCAAATGGACTCCGTTTGACTTCTAACCTCGCGTGGACGTTAATAATGAAAAATGGAACATTTTGACTGACAACATGTTTGGTTGCGCTTGACGAAGAAGGAAACCGTTTGTACGTTGTTAGGCTCAATTGGACGCCAATTGGGTGCAATCCGAGAATACAAGGATTTGAGTGACCAAATGGACTCCGTTTGACTTATAACCTCGCGTAGACGTAATTATGTCATAAGAAACATGTTTGAGGCACAAACAAGTTTGGTTGCGTTTAATTAAGAAGGAAAACTCGTTTGTACGTTGTAGGCCCAATTGGAGGCCAATTTGGGTGAAATCCGAGAATACAATGATTTGAGTGACCAAATGGACTCCGTTTGACTTCTAACCTCGCGTAGACGTTAATAATGACAAATGGAACATGTTTGACTTGACAAATAAGTTTGGTTGCGCTTACCGAAGAAGGAAAACTCGTTTGTACGTTTTGGCTCAATTGGAGGCCAATTTGTGTGCAATCCGAGAATATAAAGATTTGAGTAACCAAATGGACTCCGTTTGACTTCTAACCTCGCGTGGACGTTATTAATGACAAATGGAACATTTTTGACTCAACAAAATAGTTTGGTTAAGTTTAACGAAGAAGGAAAACTCGTTTGTACGTTTTGGCTCAATTGGAGGCCAATTTGGGTGCAATCCGAGAATACAAGGATTTGAGTGACCAAATGGACTCCGTTTGACTTCTAACCTCGCGTAGACGTTAATAATGACAAATGGAACATGTTTGACTTGACAAACAAGTTTGGTTGCGCTTACCGAAGAAGGAAAACTCATTTGTACGTTTGGCTCAATTGGAGGCCAATTTGGGTGCAATCCGAGAATACAAGGATTTGAGTAGCCAAATGGACTCCGTTTGACTTCTAACCACGCGTGGACGTTAATAATGACAAATGGAACATGTTTGACTCAACAAACATGTTTGGTTGCGCTTGACGAAGAAGGAAAACCCATTTGTACGTTGTAGGCTCAATTGGAGGCCAATTTGGGTGAAATCCGAGAATACAATGATTTGAGTGACCAAATGGACTCCGTTTGACTTCTAACCTCGCGTGGACATTAATAACGAAAAATGGAACATTTTTCACTTGACAAACATGTTTGGTTGCGCTTGACGAAGAAGGAAAACCCGTTTGTACGTTGTAGGCTCAATTGGACGCCAATTTGGGTGCAATCCGAGAATACAAGGATTTGAGTGACCAAATGGACTCCGTTTGACTTATAACCTCGCGTAGACGTTAATTATGTCATAAGAAACATGTTTGAGGCAACAAACAAGTTTGGTTGCGTTTAATTAAGAAGGAAAACTCGTTTGTACGTTGTAGGCCCAATTGGAGGCCAATTTGGGTGAAATCCGAGAATACAATGATTTGAGTGACCAAATGGACTCCGTTTGACTTCTAACCTCGCGTAGACGTTAATAATGACAAATGGAACATGTTTGACTTGAACAAATAGTTTGGTTGCGCTTTACCGAAGAAGGAAAACTCGTTTGTACGTTTTGGCTCAATTGGAGGCCAATTTGTGTGCAATCCGAGAATATAAAGATTTGAGTAACCAAATGGACTCCGTTTGACTTCTAACCTCGCGTGGACGTTATTAATGACAAATGGAACATTTTGACTCAACAAAATAGTTTGGTTAAGTTTAACGAAGAAGGAAAACTCGTTTGTACGTTTTGGCTCAATTGGAGGCCAATTTGGGTGCAATCCGAGAATACAAGGATTTGAGTGACCAAATGGACTCCGTTTGACTTCTAACCTCGCGTAGACGTTAATAATGACAAATGAAACATGTTTGACTTGACAAACAAGTTTGGTTGCGCTTACCGAAGAAGGAAAACTCATTTGTACGTTTGGCTCAATTGGAGGCCAATTTGGGTGCAATCCGAGAATACAAGGATTTGAGTGACCAAATGGACTCCGTTTGACTTCTAACCTCGCGTAGACGTTAATAATGACAAATGAAACATGTTTGACTTGACAAACAAGTTCGGTTGCGCTTACCGAAGAAGGAAAACTCATTTGTACGTTTGGCTCAATTGGAGGCCAATTTGGGTGCAATCCGAGAATACAAGGATTTGAGTAGCCAAATGGACTCCGTTTGACTTCTAACCACGCGTGGACGTTAATAATGACAAATGGAACATGTTTGACTCAACAAACATGTTTGGTTGCGCTTGACGAAGAAGGAAAACCCATTTGTACGTTGTAGGCTCAATTGGAGGCCAATTTGGGTGAAATCCGAGAATACAATGATTTGAGTGACCAAATGGACTCCGTTTGACTTCTAACCTCGCGTGGACGTTAATTAATGACAAATGGAACATGTTTGACTCAACAAACATGTTTGGTTGCGTTTGACGAAGAAGGAAAACTCGTTTGTACGTTGTAGGCCAATTGGAGGCCAATTTGGGTGAAATCCGAGAATACAAGGATTTGAGTGACCAAATGGACTCCGTTTGACTTCTAACCTCGCGTAGACGTTAATAATGACAAATGGAACATGTTTGACTTGACAAACAAGTTTGGTTGCGCTTACCGAAGAAGGAAACTCGTTTGTACGTTGTAGGCTCAATTGGAGGCCAATTTGGGTGCAATCCGAGAATACAAGATTTGAGTGACCAAATGGACTCCGTTTGACTTCTAACCTCGCGTGGACGTTAATAATGACAAATGGAACATTTTGACTCAACAAATAGTTTGGTTAAGTTAACGAAGAAGGAAAACTCGTTTGTACGTTTTGGCTCAATTGGAGGCCAATTTGGGTGCAATCCGAGAATACAAGGATTTGAGTGACCAAATGGACTCCGTTTGACTTCTAACCTCGCGTAGACGTTAATAATGACAAATGGAACATGTTTGACTTGACAAACAAGTTTGGTTGCGCTTACCGAAGAAGGAAAACTCGTTTGTACGTTTGGCTCAATTGGAGGCCAATTTGGGTGCAATCCGAGAATACAAGGATTTGAGTAGCCAAATGGACTCCGTTTGACTTCTAACCACGCGTGGACGTTAATAATGACAAATGGAACATGTTTGACTCACAAACATGTTTGGTTGCGCTTGACGAAGAAGGAAAACCCATTTGTACGTTGTAGGCTCAATTGGAGGCCAATTTGGGTGAAATCCGAGAATACAATGATTTGAGTGACCAAATGGACTCCGTTTGACTTCTAACCTCGCGTGGACATTAATAACGAAAATGGAACATTTTTCACTTGACAAACATGTTTGGTTGCGCTTGACGAAGAAGGAAAACCCGTTTGTACGTTGTAGGCTCAATTGGAGGCCAATTTGGGTGCAATCCGAGAATACAAGGATTTGAGTGACCAAATGGACTCCGTTTGACTTCTAACCTCGCGTAGACGTTAATTATGTCATAAGGAACATGTTTGACTCAACAAACTAGTTTGGTTAAGTTTAATGAAGAAGGAAAACTCGTTTGTACGTTTTGGCCAATTGGAGGCCAATTTGGGTGAAATCCGAGAATACAAGATTTGAGTGACCAAATGGACTCCGTTTGACTTCTAACCTCGCGTAGACGTTAATAATGACAAATGGAACATGTTTGACTTCAACAAATAGTTTGGTTGCGCTTACCGAAGAAGGAAAACTCGTTTGTACGTTTTGGCTCAATTGGAGGCCAATTTGTGTGCAATCCGAGAATACAAGATTTGAGTAACCAAATGGACTCCGTTTGACTTCTAACCTCGCGTGGACGTTATTAATGACAAATGGAACATTTTTGACTCAACAAAATAGTTTGGTTAAGTTTAACGAAGAAGGAAAACTCGTTTGTACGTTTGGCCTCAATTGGAGGCCAATTTGGGTGCAATCCGAGAATACAAGGATTTGAGTGACCAAATGGACTCCGTTTGACTTCTAACCTCGCGTAGACGTTAATAATGACAAATGAACATGTTTGACTTGACAAACAAGTTTGGTTGCGCTTACCGAAGAAGGAAAACTCGTTTGTACGTTTGGCTCAATTGGAGGCCAATTTGGGTGCAATCCGAGAATACAAGGATTTGAGTAGCCAAATGGACTCCGTTTGACTTCTAACCACGCGTGGACGTTAATAATGACAAATGGAACATGTTTGACTCAACAAACATGTTTGGTTGCGCTTGACGAAGAAGGAAAACCCATTTGTACGTTGTAGGCTCAATTGGAGGCCAATTTGGGTGAAATCCGAGAATACAATGATTTGAGTGACCAAATGGACTCCGTTTGACTTCTAACCTCGCGTGGACATTAATAACGAAAATGGAACATTTTTCACTTGACAAACATGTTTGGTTGCGCTTGACGAAGAAGGAAAACCCGTTTGTACGTTGTAGGCTCAATTGGACGCCAATTTGGGTGCAATCCGAGAATACAAGGATTTGAGTGACCAAATGGACTCCGTTTGACTTATAACCTCGCGTAGACGTTAATTATGTCATAAGAACATGTTTGAGTCAACAAACAAGTTTGGTTGCGTTTAATTAAGAAGGAAAACTCGTTTGTACGTTGTAGGCCCAATTGGAGGCCAATTTGGGTGAAATCCGAGAATACAATGATTTGAGTGACCAAATGGACTCCGTTTGACTTCTAACCTCGCGTAGACGTTAATAATGACAAATGGAACATGTTTGACTTGACAAATAAGTTTGGTTGCGCTTACCGAAGAAGGAAAACTCGTTTGTACGTTTTGGCTCAATTGGAGGCCAATTTGTGTGCAATCCGAGAATATAAAGATTTGAGTAACCAAATGGACTCCGTTTGACTTCTAACCTCGCGTGGACGTTATTAATGACAAATGGAACATTTTTGACTCAACAAAATAGTTTGGTTAAGTTTAACGAAGAAGGAAAACTCGTTTGTACGTTTTGGCTCAATTGGAGGCCAATTTGGGTGCAATCCGAGAATACAAGGATTTGAGTGACCAAATGGACTCCGTTTGACTTCTAACCTCGCGTAGACGTTAATAATGACAAATGGAACATGTTTGACTTGACAAACAAGTTTGGTTGCGCTTACCGAAGAAGGAAAACTCGTTTGTACGTTTGGCTCAATTGGAGGCCAATTTGTGTGCAATCCGAGAATACAAGGATTTGAGTAGCCAAATGGACTCCGTTTGACTTCTAACCACGCGTGGACGTTAATAATGACAAATGGAACATGTTTGACTCAACAAACATGTTTGGTTGCGCTTGACGAAGAAGGAAAACCCATTTGTACGTTGTAGGCTCAATTGGAGGCCAATTTGGGTGAAATCCGAGAATACAATGATTTGAGTGACCAAATGGACTCCGTTTGACTTCTAACCACGCGTGGATGTTAATAATGAATTTGGGTGCAATCCGAGAATACAAGGATTTGAGTAGCCAAATGGACTCCGTTTGACTTCTAACCACGCGTGGATGTTAATAATGACAAATGGAACATGTTTGACTCGACAAACATGTTTGGTTGCGCTTGACGAAGAAGGAAAACCCATTTGTACGTTGTAGGCTCAATTAGAGGCCAATTTGGGTGCAATCCGAGAATACAATGATTTGAATGACCAAATGGACTCCGTTTGACTTCTAACCTGGCGTGGACGTTAATAATGACAAATGGAACATGTTTGACTCGACAAACATGTTGGTTGCGCTTGACGAAGAAGGAAAATCCATTTGTACGTTGTAGGCTCAATTGGAGGCCAATTTGGGTGCAATCCGAGAATACAATGATTTGAGTGACCAAATGGACTCCGTTTGACTTGTAACCTCGCGTGGATGTTAATAATGACAAATGGAACATGTTTGACTCAACAAACTAGTTTGGTTGAGTTTAACGAAGAAGGAAAACTCGTTTGTACGTTTTAGGCTCAATTGGAGGCCAATTTGGGTGAAATCCGAGAATACAATGATTTGAGTGACCAAATGGACTCCGTTTGACTTCTAACCTCGCGTAGACGTTAATAATGACAAATGGAACATGTTTGACTTGACAAATAAGTTTGGTTGCGCTTACCGAAGAAGGAAAACTCGTTTGTACGTTTTGGCTCAATTGGAGGCCAATTTGTGTGCAATCCGAGAATATAAAGATTTGAGTAACCAAATGGACTCCGTTTGACTTCTAACCTCGCGTGGACGTTATTAATGACAAATGGAACATTTTTGACTCAACAAAATAGTTTGGTTAAGTTTAACGAAGAAGGAAAACTCGTTTGTACGTTTTGGCTCAATTGGAGGCCAATTTGGGTGCAATCCGAGAATACAAGGATTTGAGTGACCAAATGGACTCCGTTTGACTTCTAACCTCGCGTAGACGTTAATAATGACAAATGGAACATGTTTGACTTGACAAACAAGTTTGGTTGCGCTTACCGAAGAAGGAAAACTCGTTTGTACGTTTGGCTCAATTGGAGGCCAATTTGTGTGCAATCCGAGAATACAAGATTTGAGTAACCAAATGGACTCCGTTTGACTTCTAACCTCGCGTGGACGTTAATAATGACAAATGGAACATTTTGACTCAACAAACAGTTTGGTTAGCTTTAACGAAGAAGGAAAACCCGTTTGTACGTTGTAGGCTCAATTGGAGGCCAATTTGGGTGCAATCCGAGAATACAAGGATTTGAGTGACCAAATGGACTCCGTTTGACTTCTAACCTCGCGTAGACGTTAATAATGACAAATGGAACATGTTTGACTTGACAAACAAGTTTGGTTGCGCTTACCGAAGAAGGAAAACTCGTTTGTACGTTTGGCTCAATTGGAGGCCAATTTGGGTGCAATCCGAGAATACAAGGATTTGAGTGACCAAATGGACTCCGTTTGACTTCTAACCTCGCGTAGACGTTAATAATGACAAATGGAACATGTTTGACTCAACAAATAGTTTGGTTGCGCTTACGAAGAAGGAAAACTCGTTTGTACGTTTTGGCTCAATTGGAGGCCAATTTGGGTGCAATCCGAGAATATAAAGATTTGAGTAACCAAATGGACTCCGTTTGACTTCTAACCTCGCGTGGACGTTATTAATGACAAATGGAACATTTTTGACTCAACAAAATAGTTTGGTTAAGTTTAACGAAGAAGGAAAACTCGTTTGTACGTTTTGGCTCAATTGGAGGCCAATTTGGGTGCAATCCGAGAATACAAGGATTTGAGTGACCAAATGGACTCCGTTTGACTTCTAACCTCGCGTAGACGTTAATAATGACAAATGGAACATGTTTGACTTGACAAACAAGTTTGGTTGCGCTTACCGAAGAAGGAAAACTCGTTTGTACGTTTGGCTCAATTGGAGGCCAATTTGGGTGAAATCCGAGAATACAATGATTTGAGTGACCAAATGGACTCCGTTTGACTTCTAACCTCGCGTGGACGTTAATAATGACAAATGGAACATGTTTGACTCACAAATAGTTTGGTTAAGCTTTACGAAGAAGGAAAACTCGTTTGTACGTTTTGGCTCAATTGGAGGCCAATTTGTGTGCAATCCGAGAATATAAAGATTTGAGTAACCAAATGGACTCCGTTTGACTTCTAACCTCGCGTGGACGTTATAATGACAAATGGAACATTTTTGACTCAACAAAATAGTTTGGTTAAGTTTAACGAAGAAGGAAACTCGTTTGTACGTTTGGCTCAATTGGAGGCCAATTTGGGTGCAATCCGAGAATACAAGGATTTGAGTGACCAAATGGACTCCGTTTGACTTCTAACCTCGCGTAGACGTTAATAATGACAAATGGAACATGTTTGACTTGACAACAAGTTTGGTTGCGCTTACCGAAGAAGGAAAACTCATTTGTACGTTTTGGCTCAATTGGAGGCCAATTTGGGTGCAATCCGAGAATACAATGATTTGAGTAGCCAAATGGACTCCGTTTGACTTCTAACCTCGCGTAGACGTTAATAATGACAAATGGAACATGTTTGACTTGACAAACAAGTTTGGTTGCGCTTACCGAAGAAGGAAAACTCGTTTGTACGTTTTGGCTCAATTGGAGGCCAATTTGGGTGCAATCCGAGAATACAAGGATTTGAGTACCAAATGGACTCCGTTTGACTTCTAACCTCGCGTGGACGTTAATAATGACAAATGGAACATTTTTGACTCAACAAAATAGTTTGGTTGAGCTTAACGAAGAAGGAAAACTCGTTTGTACGTTTTGGCTCAATTGGAGGCCAATTTGGGTGAAATCCGAGAATACAATGATTTGAGTGACCAAATGGACTCCGTTTGACTTCTAACCTCGCGTGGACGTTAATAATGAAAATGGAACATTTTTGACTTGACAAACATGTTTGGTTGCGCTTGACGAAGAAGGAAAACCCGTTTGTACGTTGTAGGCTCAATTGGAGGCCAATTTGGGTGCAATCCGAGAATACAAGGATTTGAGTAACCAAATGGACTCCGTTTGACTTCTAACCTCGCGTGGACGTTATTAATGACAAATGGAACATTTTTGACTCAACAAAATAGTTTGGTTAAGTTTAACGAAGAAGGAAAACTCGTTTGTACGTTTTGCCTAATTGGAGGCCAATTTGGGTGCAATCCGAGAATACAAGGATTTGAGTGACCAAATGGACTCCGTTTGACTTCTAACCTCGCGTAGACGTTAATAATGACAAATGAAACATGTTTGACTTGACAAACAAGTTTGGTTGCGCTTACCGAAGAAGGAAAACTCGTTTGTACGTTTGGCTCAATTGGAGGCCAATTTGGGTGCAATCCGAGAATACAAGGATTTGAGTACCAAATGGACTCCGTTTGACTTCTAACCACGCGTGGACGTTAATAATGACAAATGGAACATGTTTGACTCAACAAACATGTTTGGTTGCGCTTGACGAAGAAGGAAAACCCATTTGTACGTTGTAGGCTCAATTGGAGGCCAATTTGGGTGCAATCCGAGAATACAAGGATTTGAGTGACCAAATGGACTCCGTTTGACTTCTAACCTCGCGTAGACGTTAATAATGACAAATGGAACATGTTTGACTGACAAACAAGTTTGGTTGCGCTTACGAAGAAGGAAAACTCGTTTGTACGTTTGGCTCAATTGGAGGCCAATTTGGGTGCAATCCGAGAATACAAGGATTTGAGTAGCCAAATGGACTCCGTTTGACTTCTAACCACGCGTGGACGTTAATAATGACAAATGGAACATGTTTGACTCAACAAACATGTTTGGTTGCGCTTGACGAAGAAGGAAAACCCATTTGTACGTTGTAGGCTCAATTGGAGGCCAATTTGGGTGAAATCCGAGAATACAATGATTTGAGTGACCAAATGGACTCCGTTTGACTTCTAACCTCGCGTGGACATTAATAACGAAAATGGAACATTTTTCACTTGACAAACATGTTTGGTTGCGCTTGACGAAGAAGGAAAACCCGTTTGTACGTTGTAGGCTCAATTGGACGCCAATTTGGGTGCAATCTGAGAATACAAGGATTTCAGTGACAAATGGACTCCCTTTGACTTCTAACCTCGCGTAGACGTTATTATGTCAAAGAAACATGTTTGAGTCATTAAACAAGTTTGGTTGCGTTTAACGAAGAAGGAAAACTCGTTTGTACGTTGTAGGCCCAATGGAGGCCAATTGGGTGAAATCCGAGAATACAATGATTTGAGTGACCAAATGGACTCCGTTTGACTTCTAACCTCGCGTGGACGTTAATAATGACAAATGGAACATGTTTGACTTGACAAACAAGTTTGGTTGCGCTTACCGAAGAAGGAAAACTCGTTTGTATGTTTGGTTCAATTGGAAGCCAATTTGGGTGCAATCCGAGAATACAAGATTTGAGTACCAAATGGACTCCGTTTGACTTCTAACCACGCGTGGATGTTATAATGAATTTGGGTGCAATCCGAGAATACAAGGATTTGAGTGACCAAATGGACTCCGTTTGACTTCTAACCTCGCGTGGACGTTATTAATGACAAATGGAACATTTTTGACTCAACAAAATAGTTTGGTTAAGTTTAACGAAGAAGGAAAACTCGTTTGTACGTTTTGGCCTCAAATTGGAGGCCAATTTGGGTGCAATCCGAGAATACAAGGATTTGAGTGACCAAATGGACTCCGTTTGACTTCTAACCTCGCGTAGACGTTAATAATGACAAATGGAACATGTTTGACTTGAACAAAAAGTTTGGTTGCGCTTACCGAAGAAGGAAAACTCGTTTGTACGTTTGGCTCAATTGGAGGCCAATTTGGGTGCAATCCGAGAATACAAGATTTGAGTGACCAAATGGACTCCGTTTGACTTCTAACCCGCGTGGACGTTAATAATGACAAATGGAACATTTTGACTTCACAACATGTTTGGTTGCGCTTGACGAAGAAGGAAAACCCGTTTGTACGTTGTAGGCTCAATTGGAGGCCAATTTGGGTGAATCCGAGAATACAAGGATTTGAGTGACCAAATGGACTCCGTTTGACTTCTAACCTCGCGTAGACGTTATTAATGACAAATGGAACATGTTTTGACTTGACAAACAAGTTCGGTTGCGCTTACCGAAGAAGAAAAACTCGTTTGTACGTTTGGCTCAATTGGAAGGCCAATTTGGGTGCAATCCGAGAATACAAGGATTTGAGTGACCAAATGGACTCGTTTGACTTCTAACCACGCGTGGACGTTAAATATGACAAATGGAACATGTTTGACTCAACAAACATGTTTGGTTGCGCTTGACGAAGAAGGAAAACCCGTTTGTACGTTGTAGGCTCAATTGGAGGCCAATTTGGGTGAAATCCGAGAATACAATGATTTGAGTGACCAAATGGACTCCGTTTGACTTCTAACCTCGCTGGACATTAATAATGACAAATGGAACATTTTTCACTTGACAAACATGTTTGGTTGCGCTTGACGAAGAAGGAAAACCCGTTTGTACGTTGTAGGCTCAATTGGACGGCCAATTTGGGTGCAATCCGAGAATACAAGGATTTGAGTGACCAAATGGACTCCGTTTGACTTCTAACCTCGCGTGGACGTTATTAATGACAAATGGAACATTTTTGACTCAACAAAATAGTTTGGTTAAGTTTAACGAAGAAGGAAAACTCGTTTGTACGTTTTGGCTCAATTGGAGGCCAATTTGGGTGCAATCCGAGAATACAAGGATTTGAGTGACCAAATGGACTCCGTTTGACTTCTAACCTCGCGTAGACGTTAATAATGACAAATGGAACATGTTTGACTTGACAAAAAGTTTGGTTGCGCTTACCGAAGAAGGAAAACTCGTTTGTACGTTTGGCTCAATTGGAGGCCAATTTGTGTGCAATCCGAGAATACAAGGATTTGAGTAGCCAAATGGACTCCGTTTGACTTCTAACCTCGCGTGGACGTTATTAATGACAAATGGAACATTTTTGACTCAACAAAATAGTTTGGTTGCGCTTACGAAGAAGGAAAACTCGTTTGTACGTTTTGGCTCAATTGGAGGCCAATTTGGGTGCAATCCGAGAATACAAGGATTTGAGTGACCAAATGGACTCCGTTTGACTTCTAACCTCGCGTAGACGTTAATAATGACAAATGGAACATGTTTGACTTGACAAACAAGTTTGGTTGCGCTTACCGAAGAAGGAAAACTCGTTTGTACGTTTTGGCTCAATTGGAGGCCAATTTGGGTGCAATCCGAGAATACAAGGATTTGAGTGACCAAATGGACTCCGTTTGACTTCTAACCTCGCGTGGACGTTAATAATGACAAATGGAACATGTTTGACTCAACAAAATAGTTTGGTTGCGTTTAACGAAGAAGGAAAACTCGTTTGTACGTTTTGGCTCAATTGGAGGCCAATTTGGGTGCAATCCGAGAATACAAGGATTTGAGTGACCAAATGGACTCCGTTTGACTTCTAACCTCGCGTAGACGTTAATAATGACAAATGGAACATGTTTGACTTGACAAACAAGTTTGGTTGCGCTTACCGAAGAAGGAAAACTCGTTTGTACGTTTTGGCTCAATTGGAGGCCAATTTGTGTGCAATCCGAGAATATAAAGATTTGAGTAACCAAATGGACTCCGTTTGACTTCTAACCTCGCGTGGACGTTATTAATGACAAATGGAACATTTTTGACTCAACAAAATAGTTTGGTTAAGTTTAACGAAGAAGGAAAACTCGTTTGTACGTTTTGGCTCAATTGGAGGCCAATTTGGGTGCAATCCGAGAATACAAGGATTTGAGTGACCAAATGGACTCCGTTTGACTTCTAACCTCGCGTAGACGTTAATAATGACAAATGGAACATGTTTGACTTGACAAACAAGTTTGGTTGCGCTTACCGAAGAAGGAAAACTCGTTTGTACGTTTGGCTCAATTGGAGGCCAATTTGGGTGCAATCCGAGAATACAAGGATTTGAGTAGCCAAATGGACTCCGTTTGACTTCTAACCTCGCGTGGACGTTAATAATGACAAATGGAACATGTTTGACTCAACAAACATGTTTGGTTGCGCTTGACGAAGAAGGAAAACCCGTTTGTACGTTGTAGGCTCAATTGGACGCCAATTTGGGTGCAATCCGAGAATACAAGGATTTGAGTGACCAAATGGACTCCGTTTGACTTATAACCTCGCGTAGACGTTAATTATGTCATAAGAAACATGTTTGAGGCAACAAACAAGTTTGGTTGCGTTTAATTAAGAAGGAAAACTCGTTTGTACGTTGTAGGCCCAATTGGAGGCCAATTTGGGTGAAATCCGAGAATACAATGATTTGAGTGACCAAATGGACTCCGTTTGACTTCTAACCTCGCGTAGACGTTAATAATGACAAATGGAACATGTTTGACTTGACAAATAAGTTTGGTTGCGCTTACCGAAGAAGGAAAACTCGTTTGTACGTTTTGGCTCAATTGGAGGCCAATTTGTGTGCAATCCGAGAATATAAAGATTTGAGTAACCAAATGGACTCCGTTTGACTTCTAACCTCGCGTGGACGTTATTAATGACAAATGGAACATTTTTGACTCAACAAAATAGTTTGGTTAAGTTTAACGAAGAAGGAAAACTCGTTTGTACGTTTTGCCTAAATTGGAGGCCAATTTGGGTGCAATACGAGAATACAAGGATTTGAGTGACCAAATGGACTCCGTTTGACTTCTAACCTCGCGTAGACGTTAATAATGACAAATGAAACATGTTTGACTTGACAAAACAAGTTCGGTTGCGCTTACCGAAGAAGGAAAACTCATTTGTACGTTTGGCTCAATTGGAGGCCAATTTGGGTGCAATCGAGAATACAAGGATTTGAGTAGCCCAAATGGACTCCGTTTGACTTCTAACCACGCGTGGACGTAATAATGACAAATGGAACATGTTTGACTCAACAAACATGTTTGGTTGCGCTTGACGAAGAAGGAAAACCCATTTGTACGTTGTAGGCTCAATTGGAGGCCAATTTGGGTGAAATCCGAGAATACAATGATTTGAGTGACCAAATGGACTCCGTTTGACTTCTAACCTCGCGTGGACATTAATAACGAAAATGGAACATTTTTCACTCGACAAACATGTTTGGTTGCGCTTGACGAAGAAGGAAAACCCGTTTGTACGTTGTAGCCTCAATTGGAGGCCAATTTGGGTGCAATCCGAGAATACAAGGATTTGAGTGACCAAATGGACTCCGTTTGACTTATAACCTCGCGTAGACGTTAATTATGTCATAAGAAACATGTTTGACTGAACAAACAAGTTTGGTTGCGTTTAACGAAGAAGGAAAACTCGTTTGTACGTTTGGCTCAATTGGAGGCCAATTTGGGTGAAATCCGAGAATACAATGATTTGAGTGACCAAATGGACTCCGTTTGACTTCTAACCTCGCGTGGACGTTAATTAATGACAAATGGAACATTTTTGACTCAACAAAATAGTTTGGTTAAGTTTAACGAAGAAGGAAAACTCGTTTGTACGTTTTGGCTCAATTGGAGGCCAATTTGGTGCAATCCGAGAATACTAAGGATTTGAGTAACCAAATGGACTCCGTTTGACTTCTAACCTCGCGTGGACGTTATAATGACAAATGGAACATTTTTGACTCAACAAACATAGTTTGGTTAAGTTAACGAAGAAGGAAAACTCGTTTGTACGTTTTGGCTCAATTGGAGGCCAATTTGGGTGCAATCCGAGAATACAAGGATTTGAGTGACCAAATGGACTCCGTTTGACTTCTAACCTCGCGTGGACGTTAATAATGACAAATGGAACATGTTTGACTGAACAAACAAGTTTGGTTGCGCTTACGAAGAAGGAAAACTCATTTGTACGTTTGGCTCAATTGGAGGCCAATTTGGGTGAAATCCGAGAATACAAGGATTTGAGTGACCAAATGGACTCCGTTTGACTTCTAACCTCGCGTAGACGTTAATAATGACAAATGGAACATGTTTGACTTGACAAATAAGTTTGGTTGGCTTACCGAAGAAGGAAAACTCGTTTGTACGTTTTGGCTCAATTGGAGGCCAATTTGTGTGCAATCCGAGAATATAAAGATTTGAGTAACCAAATGGACTCCGTTTGACTTCTAACCTCGCGTGGACGTTATTAATGACAAATGGAACATTTTTGACTCAACAAAATAGTTTGGTTAAGTTTAACGAAGAAGGAAAACTCGTTTGTACGTTTTGCCTAAATTGGAGGCCAATTTGGGTGCAATACGAGAATACAAGGATTTGAGTGACCAAATGGACTCCGTTTGACTTCTAACCTCGCGTAGACGTTAATAATGACAAATGAACATGTTTGACTTGACAAACAAGTTCGGTTGCGCTTACCGAAGAAGGAAAACTCATTTGTACGTTTGGCTCAATTGGAGGCCAATTTGGGTGCAATCCGAGAATACAAGGATTTGAGTAGCCAAATGGACTCCGTTTGACTTCTAACCACGCGTGGACGTTAATAATGACAAATGGAACATGTTTGACTCAACAAACATGTTTGGTTGCGCTTGACGAAGAAGGAAAACCCATTTGTACGTTGTAGGCTCAATTGGAGGCCAATTTGGGTGAAATCCGAGAATACAATGATTTGAGTGACCAAATGGACTCCGTTTGACTTCTAACCTCGCGTGGACATTAATAACGAAAAATGGAACATTTTTCACTTGACAAACATGTTTGGTTGCGCTTGACGAAGAAGGAAAACCCGTTTGTACGTTGTAGGCTCAATTGGACGCCAATTTGGGTGCAATCCGAGAATACAAGGATTTGAGTGACCAAATGGACTCCGTTTGACTTATAACCTCGCGTAGATGTTAATTATGTCATAAGAAACATGTTTGAGGCAACAAACAAGTTTGGTTGCGTTTAATTAAGAAGGAAAACTCGTTTGTACGTTGTAGGCCCAATTGGAGGCCAATTTGGGTGAAATCCGAGAATACAATGATTTGAGTGACCAAATGGACTCCGTTTGACTTCTAACCTCGCGTGGACGTTAATAATGACAAATGGAACATGTTTGACTCAACAAACTAGTTTGGTTGCGTTTACCGAAGAAGGAAAACTCGTTTGTACGTTTTGGCTCAATTGGAGGCCAATTTGTGTGCAATCCGAGAATATAAAGATTTGAGTAACCAAATGGACTCCGTTTGACTTCTAACCTCGCGTG
>QNQO01011658.1:0-27847 GCA_003290165.1 Berberis thunbergii
ATCGATCTAACACTTTACAACGCCTTGCCACGAATTACCATTCATACATGAGTCATTTTCATGCAACTCGTATTTTAATTTTTGTAGACACAAAGTGTTTAAACACAGGGAAAAAATGGTTTACGACCAATCGAATCGAAATTAAATGATTTACAATGTTAATATTTTAATAAACCACTTATTTTACGTTCATTTTTAATGACAATTATTTATACCTCTTATGTTACATATGTTTTCTCTTTCTACCCAATCTATGAGTCTTTCATAAAAAATAAAAGATAAAAAATTGACATCCTCCTTTCAGTCCCATATCAAGTAAATACACAACCAATTCAATTTTATATGCTCTTTCCTCGGTAGTTTTGCATGCCGAGCTCATCAACACGAGCTTGTACCCGAGTGGGGGCACTAAAGTGATTGGACTTTGGTCCGGGTTGACGGGTTGGATCTTTGCAGCTCTCTACTGACCTGCCCGATCCAAGTGCGGAGTTGGACGTTGTGGACCATTCGAAGGATTGAGCCAACATTTTTCCTTAGAGAGGAGGGACTGCGCAAGGCTGGCTAGAGAGCATCGACAACATCCCTCTCTGCAGCAGTGGATGGATCACGGGTCGGTGCTCACGATCCAACATGCCCGATATCCTGATCCAGCATAACGACACTCACTCTATTTTTTGATTAATTTTCAGTACAAAAGAATTTATAGGATGGACAACCGTTTATTTACTGATTCAATACTTTCAATCTAAATAAACGTCAAAGATTTTCTAGCTGTAATCCACCGTTGTTTAAAATAACATCAACTGTTTCAATATAAGAAATAATAAACTATACGGTTATTTTGAAGTTTTATTATAACTTGAGCGCCAATTTTATATTGTGAGTATTCATTACGAAAACCATTCGGTTATTAAGTTTGGAGGGGTTTGCACTAAACGCTGGTCCTAGAAAGTGACACGGATGGAGCATAATTTTATAAATGCAAAAAAATACTTCCCATGGATAACTAATAATATCTCTCCAAACTCGAGTCATTTGTTTAGAAAAGCGAACAACCGATACATTTTATGTCACGGTCCCCTTAGTTTCTCCTCTCGCTATCCACTGAAGTTTGATTTACTGGTTCGATCGCACCATTGTTTATAACGCTTTTAGGGACAAATAGTGGGTTAGTGTAAATTCGGTTTCTAAGTTCAAAATAGTAACACATTATTTTTATTTAAACTTAAACTGATCTGCTACATCTATAAAATTAATAGCGGCCGTGGCTAATTGATCTATAATAATTAACATGAGTGACTTGTCCCCTTGAATCATTTTCGAAGTAATATTTTTAAAACGAAACCTTTTTTCAATTACGGATACAATATTTTAAAATTTTAGCATGACAAACTACTATCTATTGTGCTTCCCATCTAAGAAATCAAGCGGCAAGAATGAGATCATCGAGAAAACCTAGAATGATATAACCAACAAAGCACCGGAGTTGTTATTGCTCGTCGGCCGTCAAAAAATAATGATATGTAATAAAGGGAAATCAGTTGTTAATTTATTTTTCAGAGAAACAAATGAGTTTCACTACAAAATATCACGAAACGTAAAAATTCATCTAAATTTTGAAAGTGCCCATTCCACTTAATCATAGGTTGTTGTTTTATTGTTTAGTTGGATTAATCGGTTGAATCTCAATTTGTTGAAGCATATGTACCAGATTTATCAGGACGGGTTTGTGAGATTATGGTGAGTGGCAATGTTTATTTTGCTGATTAACGCCTACTTGATTGTAAATAGGTTTTGATCGATCTAAACACTTTACAGCGCCTTGCCACGAATCACCATTCATACATGAGTCATTTTCATGCAACTCACGTATTTTAATTTTTGTAGACACAATTCGTTTAAACACAGGGAAAAAATGGTTTACGACCAATCGAATCGAAATTAAATGATTTACAATGTTAATATTTTAATAAACCACTTATTTTACGTTCATTTTTAATGACAATTATTTATACCTCTTATGTTACATATGTTTTCTCTTTCTACCCAATCTATGAGTCTTTTCATAAAAAATAAAAGATAAAAAAATTGACATCCTCCTTTCATTTAGTCCCATATCAAGTAAATACACAAACCAATTCAATTTTATATGCTCTTTCCTCGGTAGTTTTGCATGCCGAGCTCATCAACACGAGCTTGTGACCCGAGTGGGGGCACTAAAGTGATTGGACTTTGGTCCGGGTTGACGGGTTGGATCTTTGCAGCTCTCTACTGACCTGCCGATCCAAGTGCGGAGTTGGACGTTGTGGACCATTCGAAGGATTGAGCCACATTGTTCCTTAGAGAGGAGGGGACTGCGCAAGGCTGGCCTCACAGAGCAGCGACAACCTCCCTCTCTGCACAGTGGATGGATCACGGGTCGGTGCTCCACCGATCCAACATGCCCCGATATCCGATCGCAAACGGACACTCACTTTTTTTTTATTTAATTTTCTAGTCAAAAGAATTATGGTTGACAACCGTTTATTTACTGATATCCAAACTTTCAAATCTAAATAACGTGCAAAGTATTTTCTAGCCTGTAATCCACCGTTGTTTAAAATGAAAAACATCAACTGTTTCATATAAGAAATAATTAAAAACTTACGTATTTTGAAGTTATTTATAACTTGGCGCCATTTTATATTGTGAGTAAATTCACATCGAAGACCATTCGGTTATAAGTTTGGAGGGGTTGCACTAAATGCTGGTCCTAGAAAGTGACACGGATGGAGCAACAATTTTATAAATGCAAAAAATACTTCCCATGGATAACTATAAAATCTTCCAAACTCGAGTCATTTGTTTAGAAAAGCGAACCAACCGATACATTTTATGTCACGGTCCCCTTAGTTTCCTCCTCTCGCTATCCACTGAAGTTTGATTTACTGGTTCGATCGCACCATTGTTTTTACGCTTTATGGCGACAAATAGGTGGTTAGTGTAAATTCGGTTTCTAAGTTCAAAATAGTAAACACATTATTTTATTTAACTTAACTGATCTCCCACATCTAAAAATTAATAGCGGCAGTGGCTAATTGATCTATAATAATTAACACGAGTCAGTTGTCCCTTGAATCATTTTGAAGTAATATTTTTAATAGACGAAACTTTTTTCAATTACGGATACATATTTTAAAATTTTAGCATGACAAACTACTATCTATTGTGCTTCCCATCTAAGAAATCAAGCGGAAGAATGAGATCATCGAGAAAACCTAGAATGATATAACCAACAAAAGCACCGGAGTTGTTATTGCTCGTCGGCCGTCAAAAAATATGATATGTAATAAAGGGAAATCAGTTGTTAATTTATTTTTCAGAGAAACAAATGAGTTTCACTACAAAATATCACGAAACGTAAAAATTCATCTAAATTTGAAGGTGCCCATTCCACTTAATCATAGGTTGTTGTTTTATTGTTTAGTTGGATTAATCGGTTGAATCTCAATTTGTTGAAGCATATGTACCAGAATTTATCAGGACGGGTTTGTGAGATTATGGTGAGTGGCAATGTTTATTTTGATGATTAACGCCTACTTGATTGTAAATAGGTTTTGATCGATCTAACACTTTACAGCGCCTTGCCACGAATCACCATTCATACATGAGTCATTTTCATGCAACTCACGTATTTTAATTTTTGTAGACACAATTCGTTTAAACACAGGGAAAAAATGGTTTACGACCAATCGAATCGAAATTAAATGATTTACAATGTTAATATTTTAATAAACCACTTATTTTACGTTCATTTTTAATGACAATTATTTATACCTCTTATGTTACATATGTTTTCTCTTTCTACCCAATCTATGAGTCTTTTCATAAAAAATAAAAGATAAAAAAATTGACATCCTCCTTTCATTAGTCCCATATCAAGTAAATACACAAACCAATTCAATTTTATATGCTCTTTCCTCGGTAGTTTTGCATGCCGAGCTCATCAACACGAGCTTGTAACCCGAGTGGGGGCACTAAAGTGATTGGACTTTGGTCCGGGTTGACGGGTTGGATCTTTGCAGCTCTCTACTGACCTGCCCGATCCAAGTGCGGAGTTGGACGTTGTGGACCATTCGAAGGATTGAGCCACATTGTTTCCTTAGAGAGGAGGGGACTGCGCAAGGCTGGCCTCACAGAGCAGCGACAACCTCCCTCTCTGCACAGTGGATGGATCACGGGTCGGTGCTCCACCGATCCAACATGCCCCGATATCCGATCGCAAACGGACACTCACTTTTTTTTATTTAATTTTCTAGTCAAAAGAATCATGGTTGACAACCGTTTATTTACTGATATCCAAACTTTCAAATCTAAATAACGTGCAAAGTATTTTCTAGCCTGTAATCCACCGTTGTTTAAAATGAAAACAACAACTGTTTCATATAAGAAATAATTAAAACTTACGTATTTTGAAGTTTATTTATAACTTGGCGCCATTTTATATTGTGAGTAAATTCACATCGAAAACCATTCGGTTATTAAGTTTGGAGGGGTTTGCACTAAACGCTGGTCCTAGAAAGTGACTCGGATGGAGCAATAATTTTATAAATGCAAAAAAATACTTCCCATGGATAACTATAAAATCTTCCAAACTCGAGTCATTTGTTTAGAAAAGCGAACCAACCGATACATTTTATGTCACGGTCCCCTTAGTTTCCTCCTCTCGCTATCCACTGAAGTTTGATTTACTGGTTCGATCGCACCATTGTTTTACGCTTTATGGCGACAAATAGGTGGTTAGTGTAAATTCGGTTTCTAAGTTCAAAATAGTAACACATTATTTTTATTTAACTTAACTGATCTCCCACATCTAAAAATTAATAGCGACCGTGGCTAATTGATCTATAATAATTAACATGAGTGAGTTGTCCCCTTGAATTCATTTTCAAGTAATATTTTTAATAGACGAAACTTTTTTCAATTACAGATACATATTTTAAAATTTTAGCATGACAAACTACTATCTATTGTGCTTCCCATCTAAGAAATCAAGCGGAAGAATGAGATCATCGAGAAAACCTAGAATGATATAACCAACAAAAGCACCGGAGTTGTTATTGCTCGTCGGCCGTCAAAAATATGATATGTAATAAAGGGAAATCAGTTGTTAATTTATTTTTCAGAGAAACAAATGAGTTTCACTACAAAATATCACGAAACGTAAAAATTCATCTAAATTTTGAAAGTGCCCATTCCACTTAATCATAGGTTGTTGTTTTATTGTTTAGTTGGATTAATCGGTTGAATCTCAATTTGTTGAAGCATATGTACCAGAATTTATCAGGACGGGTTTGTGAGATTATGGTGAGTGGCAATGTTTATTTTGATGATTAACGCCTACTTGATTGTAAATAGGTTTTGATCGATCTAACACTTTACAGCGCCTTGCCACGAATCACCATTCATACATGAGTCATTTTCATGCAACTCACGTATTTTAATTTTTGTAGACACAATCCGTTTAAACACAGGGAAAAAATGGTTTACGACCAATCGAATCGAAATTAAATGATTTACAATGTTAATATTTTAATAAACCACTTATTTTACGTTCATTTTTAATGACAATTATTTATACCTCTTATGTTACATATGTTTTCTCTTTCTACCCAATCTATGAGTCTTTTCATAAAAAATAAAAGATAAAAAATTGACATCCTCCTTTCATTTAGTCCCATATCAAGTAAATACACAAACCAATTCAATTTTATATGCTCTTTCCTCGGTAGTTTTGCATGCCGAGCTCATCAACACGAGCTTGTGACCCGAGTGGGGGCACTAAAGTGATTGGACTTTGGTCCGGGTTGACGGGTTGGATCTTTGCAGCTCTCTACTGACCTGCCCGATCCAAGTGCGGAGTTGGACGTTGTGGACCATTCGAAGGATTGAGCCACATTGTTCCTTAGAGAGGAGGGGACTGCGCAAGGCTGGCCTCACAGAGCAGCGACAACCTCCCTCTCTGCACAGTGGATGGATCACGGGTCGGTGCTCCACCGATCCAACATGCCCCGATATCCGATCGCAAACGGACACTCACTTTTTTTTATTTAATTTTCTAGTCAAAAGAATTATGGTTGACAACCGTTTATTTACTGATATCCAAACTTTCAAATCTAAATAACGTGCAAAGTATTTTCTAGCCTGTAATCCACCGTTGTTTAAAATGAAAACATCAACTGTTTCATATAAGAAATAATTAAAACTTACGTATTTTGAAGTTTATTTATAACTTGGCGCCATTTTATATTGTGAGTAAATTCACATCGAAAACCATTCGGTTATTAAGTTTGGAGGGGTTTGCACTAAACGCTGGTCCTAGAAAGTGACACGGATGGAGCAACAATTTTATAAATGCAAAAAAATACTTCCCATGGATAACTATAAAATCTTCCAAACTCGAGTCATTTGTTTAGAAAAGCGAACCAACCGATACATTTTATGTCACGGTCCCCTTAGTTTCCTCCTCTCGCTATCCACTGAAGTTTGATTTACTGGTTCGATCGCACCATTGTTTTACGCTTTATGGCGACAAATAGGTGGTTAGTGTAAATTCGGTTTCTAAGTTCAAAATAGTAACACATTATTTTTATTTAACTTAACTGATCTCCCACATCTAAAAATTAATAGCGGCAGTGGCTAATTGATCTATAATAATTAACATGAGTGAGTTGTCCCCTTGAATCATTTTGAAGTAATATTTTTAATAGACGAAACTTTTTTCAATTACGGATACATATTTTAAAATTTTAGCATGACAAACTACTATCTATTGTGCTTCCCATCTAAGAAATCAAGCGGAAGAATGAGATCATCGAGAAAACCTAGAATGATATAACCAACAAAAGCACCGGAGTTGTTATTGCTCGTCGGCCGTCAAAAAATATGATATGTAATAAAGGGAAATCAGTTGTTAATTTATTTTTCAGAGAAACAAATGAGTTTCACTACAAAATATCACGAAACGTAAAAATTCATCTAAATTTTGAAAGTGCCCATTCCACTTAATCATAGGTTGTTGTTTTATTGTTTAGTTGGATTAATCGGTTGAATCTCAATTTGTTGAAGCATATGTACCAGAATTTATCAGGACGGGTTTGTGAGATTATGGTGAGTGGCAATGTTTATTTTGATGATTAACGCCTACTTGATTGTAAATAGGTTTTGATCGATCTAACACTTTACAGCGCCTTGCCACGAATCACCATTCATACATGAGTCATTTTCATGCAACTCACGTATTTTAATTTTTGTAGACACAATTCGTTTAAACACAGGGAAAAAATGGTTTACGACCAATCGAATCGAAATTAAATGATTTACAATGTTAATATTTTAATAAACCACTTATTTTACGTTCATTTTTAATGACAATTATTTATACCTCTTATGTTACATATGTTTTCTCTTTCTACCCAATCTATGAGTCTTTTCATAAAAAATAAAAGATAAAAAAATTGACATCCTCCTTTCATTTAGTCCCATATCAAGTAAATACACAAACCAATTCAATTTTATATGCTCTTTCCTCGGTAGTTTTGCATGCCGAGCTCATCAACACGAGCTTGTGACCCGAGTGGGGGCACTAAAGTGATTGGACTTTGGTCCGGGTTGACGGGTTGGATCTTTGCAGCTCTCTACTGACCTGCCCGATCCAAGTGCGGAGTTGGACGTTGTGGACCATTCGAAGGATTGAGCCACATTGTTCCTTAGAGAGGAGGGGACTGCGCAAGGCTGGCCTCACAGAGCAGCGACAACCTCCCTCTCTGCACAGTGGATGGATCACGGGTCGGTGCTCCACCGATCCAACATGCCCCGATATCCGATCGCAAACGGACACTCACTTTTTTTTTATTTAATTTTCTAGTCAAAAGAATTATGGTTGACAACCGTTTATTTACTGATATCCAAACTTTCAAATCTAAATAACGTGCAAAGTATTTTCTAGCCTGTAATCCACCGTTGTTTAAAATGAAAACATCAACTGTTTCATATAAGAAATAATTAAAACTTACGTATTTTGAAGTTTATTTATAACTTGGCGCCATTTTATATTGTGAGTAAATTCACATCGAAAACCATTCGGTTATTAAGTTTGGAGGGGTTTGCACTAAACGCTGGTCCTAGAAAGTGACACGGATGGAGCAACAATTTTATAAATGCAAAAAAATACTTCCCATGGATAACTATAAAATCTTCCAAACTCGAGTCATTTGTTTAGAAAAGCGAACCAACCGATACATTTTATGTCACGGTCCCCTTAGTTTCCTCCTCTCGCTATCCACTGAAGTTTGATTTACTGGTTCGATCGCACCATTGTTTTACGCTTTATGGCGACAAATAGGTGGTTAGTGTAAATTCGGTTTCTAAGTTCAAAATAGTAACACATTATTTTTATTTAACTTAACTGATCTCCCACATCTAAAAATTAATAGCGGCAGTGGCTAATTGATCTATAATAATTAACATGAGTGAGTTGTCCCCTTGAATCATTTTGAAGTAATATTTTTAATAGACGAAACTTTTTTCAATTACGGATACATATTTTAAAATTTTAGCATGACAAACTACTATCTATTGTGCTTCCCATCTAAGAAATCAAGCGGAAGAATGAGATCATCGAGAAAACCTAGAATGATATAACCAACAAAAGCACCGGAGTTGTTATTGCTCGTCGGCCGTCAAAAAATATGATATGTAATAAAGGGAAATCAGTTGTTAATTTATTTTTCAGAGAAACAAATGAGTTTCACTACAAAATATCACGAAACGTAAAAATTCATCTAAATTTTGAAAGTGCCCATTCCACTTAATCATAGGTTGTTGTTTTATTGTTTAGTTGGATTAATCGGTTGAATCTCAATTTGTTGAAGCATATGTACCAGAATTTATCAGGACGGGTTTGTGAGATTATGGTGAGTGGCAATGTTTATTTTGATGATTAACGCCTACTTGATTGTAAATAGGTTTTGATCGATCTAACACTTTACAGCGCCTTGCCACGAATCACCATTCATACATGAGTCATTTTCATGCAACTCACGTATTTTAATTTTTGTAGACACAATTCGTTTAAACACAGGGAAAAAATGGTTTACGACCAATCGAATCGAAATTAAATGATTTACAATGTTAATATTTTAATAAACCACTTATTTTACGTTCATTTTTAATGACAATTATTTATACCTCTTATGTTACATATGTTTTCTCTTTCTACCCAATCTATGAGTCTTTTCATAAAAAATAAAAGATAAAAAAATTGACATCCTCCTTTCATTTAGTCCCATATCAAGTAAATACACAAACCAATTCAATTTTATATGCTCTTTCCTCGGTAGTTTTGCATGCCGAGCTCATCAACACGAGCTTGTAACCCGAGTGGGGGCACTAAAGTGATTGGACTTTGGTCCGGGTTGACGGGTTGGATCTTTGCAGCTCTCTACTGACCTGCCCGATCCAAGTGCGGAGTTGGACGTTGTGGACCATTCGAAGGATTGAGCCACATTGTTCCTTAGAGAGGAGGGGACTGCGCAAGGCTGGCCTCACAGAGCAGCGACAACCTCCCTCTCTGCACAGTGGATGGATCACGGGTCGGTGCTCCACCGATCCAACATGCCCCGATATCCGATCGCAAACGGACACTCACTTTTTTTTTATTTAATTTTCTAGTCAAAAGAATTATGGTTGACAACCGTTTATTTACTGATATCCAAACTTTCAAATCTAAATAACGTGCAAAGTATTTTCTAGCCTGTAATCCACCGTTGTTTAAAATGAAAACATCAACTGTTTCATATAAGAAATAATTAAAACTTACGTATTTTGAAGTTTATTTATAACTTGGCGCCATTTTATATTGTGAGTAAATTCACATCGAAAACCATTCGGTTATTAAGTTTGGAGGGGTTTGCACTAAACGCTGGTCCTAGAAAGTGACACGGATGGAGCAATAATTTTATAAATGCAAAAAAATACTTCCCATGGATAACTATAAAATCTTCCAAACTCGAGTCATTTGTTTAGAAAAGCGAACCAACCGATACATTTTATGTCACGGTCCCCTTAGTTTCCTCCTCTCGCTATCCACTGAAGTTTGATTTACTGGTTCGATCGCACCATTGTTTTACGCTTTATGGCGACAAATAGGTGGTTAGTGTAAATTCGGTTTCTAAGTTCAAAATAGTAACACATTATTTTTATTTAACTTAACTGATCTCCCACATCTAAAAATTAATAGCGGCCGTGGCTAATTGATCTATAATAATTAACATGAGTGAGTTGTCCCCTTGAATCATTTTGAAGTAATATTTTTAATAGACGAAACTTTTTTCAATTACAGATACATATTTTAAAATTTTAGCATGACAAACTACTATCTATTGTGCTTCCCATCTAAGAAATCAAGCGGAAGAATGAGATCATCGAGAAAACCTAGAATGATATAACCAACAAAAGCACCGGAGTTGTTATTGCTCGTCGGCCGTCAAAAAATATGATATGTAATAAAGGGAAATCAGTTGTTAATTTATTTTTCAGAGAAACAAATGAGTTTCACTACAAAATATCACGAAACGTAAAAATTCATCTAAATTTTGAAAGTGCCCATTCCACTTAATCATAGGTTGTTGTTTTATTGTTTAGTTGGATTAATCGGTTGAATCTCAATTTGTTGAAGCATATGTACCAGAATTTATCAGGACGGGTTTGTGAGATTATGGTGAGTGGCAATGTTTATTTTGATGATTAACGCCTACTTGATTGTAAATAGGTTTTGATCGATCTAACACTTTACAGCGCCTTGCCACGAATCACCATTCATACATGAGTCATTTTCATGCAACTCACGTATTTTAATTTTTGTAGACACAATCGTTTAAACACAGGGAAAAAATGGTTTACGACCAATCGAATCGAAATTAAATGATTTACAATGTTAATATTTTAATAAACCACTTATTTTACGTTCATTTTTAATGACAATTATTTATACCTCTTATGTTACATATGTTTTCTCTTTCTACCCAATCTATGAGTCTTTTCATAAAAAATAAAAGATAAAAAATTGACATCCTCCTTTCATTTAGTCCCATATCAAGTAAATACACAAACCAATTCAATTTTATATGCTCTTTCCTCGGTAGTTTTGCATGCCGAGCTCATCAACACGAGCTTGTGACCCGAGTGGGGGCACTAAAGTGATTGGACTTTGGTCCGGGTTGACGGGTTGGATCTTTGCAGCTCTCTACTGACCTGCCCGATCCAAGTGCGGAGTTGGACGTTGTGGACCATTCGAAGGATTGAGCCACATTGTTCCTTAGAGAGGAGGGGACTGCGCAAGGCTGGCCTCACAGAGCAGCGACAACCTCCCTCTCTGCACAGTGGATGGATCACGGGTCGGTGCTCCACCGATCCAACATGCCCCGATATCCGATCGCAAACGGACACTCACTTTTTTTTTATTTAATTTTCTAGTCAAAAGAATTATGGTTGACAACCGTTTATTTACTGATATCCAAACTTTCAAATCTAAATAACGTGCAAAGTATTTTCTAGCCTGTAATCCACCGTTGTTTAAAATGAAAACATCAACTGTTTCATATAAGAAATAATTAAAACTTACGTATTTTGAAGTTTATTTATAACTTGGCGCCATTTTATATTGTGAGTAAATTCACATCGAAAACCATTCGGTTATTAAGTTTGGAGGGGTTTGCACTAAACGCTGGTCCTAGAAAGTGACACGGATGGAGCAATAATTTTATAAATGCAAAAAAATACTTCCCATGGATAACTATAAAATCTTCCAAACTCGAGTCATTTGTTTAGAAAAGCGAACCAACCGATACATTTTATGTCACGGTCCCCTTAGTTTCCTCCTCTCGCTATCCACTGAAGTTTGATTTACTGGTTCGATCGCACCATTGTTTTACGCTTTATGGCGACAAATAGGTGGTTAGTGTAAATTCGGTTTCTAAGTTCAAAATAGTAACACATTATTTTTATTTAACTTAACTGATCTCCCACATCTAAAAATTAATAGCGGCAGTGGCTAATTGATCTATAATAATTAACATGAGTGAGTTGTCCCCTTGAATCATTTTCAAGTAATATTTTTAATAGACGAAACTTTTTTCAATTACGGATACATATTTTAAAATTTTAGCATGACAAACTACTATCTATTGTGCTTCCCATCTAAGAAATCAAGCGGAAGAATGAGATCATCGAGAAAACCTAGAATGATATAACCAACAAAAGCACCGGAGTTGTTATTGCTCGTCGGCCGTCAAAAAATATGATATGTAATAAAGGGAAATCAGTTGTTAATTTATTTTTCAGAGAAACAAATGAGTTTCACTACAAAATATCACGAAACGTAAAAATTCATCTAAATTTTGAAAGTGCCCATTCCACTTAATCATAGGTTGTTGTTTTATTGTTTAGTTGGATTAATCGGTTGAATCTCAATTTGTTGAAGCATATGTACCAGAATTTATCAGGACGGGTTTGTGAGATTATGGTGAGTGGCAATGTTTATTTTGATGATTAACGCCTACTTGATTGTAAATAGGTTTTGATCGATCTAACACTTTACAGCGCCTTGCCACGAATCACCATTCATACATGAGTCATTTTCATGCAACTCACGTATTTTAATTTTTGTAGACACAATTCGTTTAAACACAGGGAAAAAATGGTTTACGACCAATCGAATCGAAATTAAATGATTTACAATGTTAATATTTTAATAAACCACTTATTTTACGTTCATTTTTAATGACAATTATTTATACCTCTTATGTTACATATGTTTTCTCTTTCTACCCAATCTATGAGTCTTTTCATAAAAAATAAAAGATAAAAAAATTGACATCCTCCTTTCATTTAGTCCCATATCAAGTAAATACACAAACCAATTCAATTTTATATGCTCTTTCCTCGGTAGTTTTGCATGCCGAGCTCATCAACACGAGCTTGTGACCCGAGTGGGGGCACTAAAGTGATTGGACTTTGGTCCGGGTTGACGGGTTGGATCTTTGCAGCTCTCTACTGACCTGCCCGATCCAAGTGCGGAGTTGGACGTTGTGGACCATTCGAAGGATTGAGCCACATTGTTCCTTAGAGAGGAGGGGACTGCGCAAGGCTGGCCTCACAGAGCAGCGACAACCTCCCTCTCTGCACAGTGGATGGATCACGGGTCGGTGCTCCACCGATCCAACATGCCCCGATATCCGATCGCAAACGGACACTCACTTTTTTTTTATTTAATTTTCTAGTCAAAAGAATTATGGTTGACAACCGTTTATTTACTGATATCCAAACTTTCAAATCTAAATAACGTGCAAAGTATTTTCTAGCCTGTAATCCACCGTTGTTTAAAATGAAAACATCAACTGTTTCATATAAGAAATAATTAAAACTTACGTATTTTGAAGTTTATTTATAACTTGGCGCCATTTTATATTGTGAGTAAATTCACATCGAAAACCATTCGGTTATTAAGTTTGGAGGGGTTTGCACTAAACGCTGGTCCTAGAAAGTGACACGGATGGAGCAACAATTTTATAAATGCAAAAAAATACTTCCCATGGATAACTATAAAATCTTCCAAACTCGAGTCATTTGTTTAGAAAAGCGAACCAACCGATACATTTTATGTCACGGTCCCCTTAGTTTCCTCCTCTCGCTATCCACTGAAGTTTGATTTACTGGTTCGATCGCACCATTGTTTTACGCTTTATGGCGACAAATAGGTGGTTAGTGTAAATTCGGTTTCTAAGTTCAAAATAGTAACACATTATTTTTATTTAACTTAACTGATCTCCCACATCTAAAAATTAATAGCGGCAGTGGCTAATTGATCTATAATAATTAACATGAGTGAGTTGTCCCCTTGAATCATTTTGAAGTAATATTTTTAATAGACGAAACTTTTTTCAATTACGGATACATATTTTAAAATTTTAGCATGACAAACTACTATCTATTGTGCTTCCCATCTAAGAAATCAAGCGGAAGAATGAGATCATCGAGAAAACCTAGAATGATATAACCAACAAAAGCACCGGAGTTGTTATTGCTCGTCGGCCGTCAAAAAATATGATATGTAATAAAGGGAAATCAGTTGTTAATTTATTTTTCAGAGAAACAAATGAGTTTCACTACAAAATATCACGAAACGTAAAAATTCATCTAAAATTTGAAGGTGCCCATTCCACTTAATCATAGGTTGTTGTTTTATTGTTTAGTTGGATTAATCGGTTGAATCTCAATTTGTTGAAGCATATGTACCAGAATTTATCAGGACGGGTTTGTGAGATTATGGTGAGTGGCAATGTTTATTTTGCTGATTAACGCCTACTTGATTGTAAATAGGTTTTGATCGATCTAACACTTTACAGCGCCTTGCCACGAATCACCATTCATACATGAGTCATTTTCATGCAACTCACGTATTTAATTTTTGTAGACACAATTCGTTTAAACACAGGGAAAAAATGGTTTACGACCAATCGAATCGAAATTAAATGATTTACAATGTTAATATTTTAATAAACCACTTATTTTACGTTCATTTTTAATGACAATTATTTATACCTCTTATGTTACATATGTTTTCTCTTTCTACCCAATCTATGAGTCTTTTCATAAAAAATAAAAGATAAAAAAATTGACATCCTCCTTTCATTTAGTCCCATATCAAGTAAATACACAAACCAATTCAATTTTATATGCTCTTTCCTCGGTAGTTTTGCATGCCGAGCTCATCAACACGAGCTTGTGACCCGAGTGGGGGCACTAAAGTGATTGGACTTTGGTCCGGGTTGACGGGTTGGATCTTTGCAGCTCTCTACTGACCTGCCCGATCCAAGTGCGGAGTTGGACGTTGTGGACCATTCGAAGGATTGAGCCACATTGTTCCTTAGAGAGGAGGGGACTGCGCAAGGCTGGCCTCACAGAGCAGCGACAACCTCCCTCTCTGCACAGTGGATGGATCACGGGTCGGTGCTCCACCGATCCAACATGCCCCGATATCCGATCGCAAACGGACACTCACTTTTTTTTATTTAATTTTCTAGTCAAAAGAATTATGGTTGACAACCGTTTATTTACTGATATCCAAACTTTCAAATCTAAATAACGTGCAAAGTATTTTCTAGCCTGTAATCCACCGTTGTTTAAAATGAAAACATCAACTGTTTCATATAAGAAATAATTAAAACTTACGTATTTTGAAGTTTATTTATAACTTGGCGCCATTTTATATTGTGAGTAAATTCACATCGAAAACCATTCGGTTATTAAGTTTGGAGGGGTTTGCACTAAACGCTGGTCCTAGAAAGTGACACGGATGGAGCAACAATTTTATAAATGCAAAAAAATACTTCCCATGGATAACTATAAAATCTTCCAAACTCGAGTCATTTGTTTAGAAAAGCGAACCAACCGATACATTTTATGTCACGGTCCCCTTAGTTTCCTCCTCTCGCTATCCACTGAAGTTTGATTTACTGGTTCGATCGCACCATTGTTTTACGCTTTATGGCGACAAATAGGTGGTTAGTGTAAATTCGGTTTCTAAGTTCAAAATAGTAACACATTATTTTTATTTAACTTAACTGATCTCCCACATCTAAAAATTAATAGCGGCAGTGGCTAATTGATCTATAATAATTAACATGAGTGAGTTGTCCCCTTGAATCATTTTGAAGTAATATTTTTAATAGACGAAACTTTTTTCAATTACGGATACATATTTTAAAATTTTAGCATGACAAACTACTATCTATTGTGCTTCCCATCTAAGAAATCAAGCGGAAGAATGAGATCATCGAGAAAACCTAGAATGATATAACCAACAAAAGCACCGGAGTTGTTATTGCTCGTCGGCCGTCAAAAAATATGATATGTAATAAAGGGAAATCAGTTGTTAATTTATTTTTCAGAGAAACAAATGAGTTTCACTACAAAATATCACGAAACGTAAAAATTCATCTAAAATTTGAAGGTGCCCATTCCACTTAATCATAGGTTGTTGTTTTATTGTTTAGTTGGATTAATCGGTTGAATCTCAATTTGTTGAAGCATATGTACCAGAATTTATCAGGACGGGTTTGTGAGATTATGGTGAGTGGCAATGTTTATTTTGCTGATTAACGCCTACTTGATTGTAAATAGGTTTTGATCGATCTAACACTTTACAGCGCCTTGCCACGAATCACCATTCATACATGAGTCATTTTCATGCAACTCACGTATTTAATTTTTGTAGACACAATTCGTTTAAACACAGGGAAAAAATGGTTTACGACCAATCGAATCGAAATTAAATGATTTACAATGTTAATATTTTAATAAACCACTTATTTTACGTTCATTTTTAATGACAATTATTTATACCTCTTATGTTACATATGTTTTCTCTTTCTACCCAATCTATGAGTCTTTTCATAAAAAATAAAAGATAAAAAAATTGACATCCTCCTTTCATTTAGTCCCATATCAAGTAAATACACAAACCAATTCAATTTTATATGCTCTTTCCTCGGTAGTTTTGCATGCCGAGCTCATCAACACGAGCTTGTGACCCGAGTGGGGGCACTAAAGTGATTGGACTTTGGTCCGGGTTGACGGGTTGGATCTTTGCAGCTCTCTACTGACCTGCCCGATCCAAGTGCGGAGTTGGACGTTGTGGACCATTCGAAGGATTGAGCCACATTGTTCCTTAGAGAGGAGGGGACTGCGCAAGGCTGGCCTCACAGAGCAGCGACAACCTCCCTCTCTGCACAGTGGATGGATCACGGGTCGGTGCTCCACCGATCCAACATGCCCCGATATCCGATCGCAAACGGACACTCACTTTTTTTTTATTTAATTTTCTAGTCAAAAGAATTATGGTTGACAACCGTTTATTTACTGATATCCAAACTTTCAAATCTAAATAACGTGCAAAGTATTTTCTAGCCTGTAATCCACCGTTGTTTAAAATGAAAACATCAACTGTTTCATATAAGAAATAATTAAAACTTACGTATTTTGAAGTTTATTTATAACTTGGCGCCATTTTATATTGTGAGTAAATTCACATCGAAAACCATTCGGTTATTAAGTTTGGAGGGGTTTGCACTAAACGCTGGTCCTAGAAAGTGACACGGATGGAGCAACAATTTTATAAATGCAAAAAAATACTTCCCATGGATAACTATAAAATCTTCCAAACTCGAGTCATTTGTTTAGAAAAGCGAACCAACCGATACATTTTATGTCACGGTCCCCTTAGTTTCCTCCTCTCGCTATCCACTGAAGTTTGATTTACTGGTTCGATCGCACCATTGTTTTACGCTTTATGGCGACAAATAGGTGGTTAGTGTAAATTCGGTTTCTAAGTTCAAAATAGTAACACATTATTTTTATTTAACTTAACTGATCTCCCACATCTAAAAATTAATAGCGGCAGTGGCTAATTGATCTATAATAATTAACATGAGTGAGTTGTCCCCTTGAATCATTTTGAAGTAATATTTTTAATAGACGAAACTTTTTTCAATTACGGATACATATTTTAAAATTTTAGCATGACAAACTACTATCTATTGTGCTTCCCATCTAAGAAATCAAGCGGAAGAATGAGATCATCGAGAAAACCTAGAATGATATAACCAACAAAAGCACCGGAGTTGTTATTGCTCGTCGGCCGTCAAAAAATATGATATGTAATAAAGGGAAATCAGTTGTTAATTTATTTTTCAGAGAAACAAATGAGTTTCACTACAAAATATCACGAAACGTAAAAATTCATCTAAAATTTGAAGGTGCCCATTCCACTTAATCATAGGTTGTTGTTTTATTGTTTAGTTGGATTAATCGGTTGAATCTCAATTTGTTGAAGCATATGTACCAGAATTTATCAGGACGGGTTTGTGAGATTATGGTGAGTGGCAATGTTTATTTTGCTGATTAACGCCTACTTGATTGTAAATAGGTTTTGATCGATCTAACACTTTACAGCGCCTTGCCACGAATCACCATTCATACATGAGTCATTTTCATGCAACTCACGTATTTAAATTTTTGTAGACACAATTCGTTTAAACACAGGGAAAAAATGGTTTACGACCAATCGAATCGAAATTAAATGATTTACAATGTTAATATTTTAATAAACCACTTATTTTACGTTCATTTTTAATGACAATTATTTATACCTCTTATGTTACATATGTTTTCTCTTTCTACCCAATCTATGAGTCTTTTCATAAAAAATAAAAGATAAAAAAATTGACATCCTCCTTTCATTTAGTCCCATATCAAGTAAATACACAAACCAATTCAATTTTATATGCTCTTTCCTCGGTAGTTTTGCATGCCGAGCTCATCAACACGAGCTTGTGACCCGAGTGGGGGCACTAAAGTGATTGGACTTTGGTCCGGGTTGACGGGTTGGATCTTTGCAGCTCTCTACTGACCTGCCCGATCCAAGTGCGGAGTTGGACGTTGTGGACCATTCGAAGGATTGAGCCACATTGTTCCTTAGAGAGGAGGGGACTGCGCAAGGCTGGCCTCACAGAGCAGCGACAACCTCCCTCTCTGCACAGTGGATGGATCACGGGTCGGTGCTCCACCGATCCAACATGCCCCGATATCCGATCGCAAACGGACACTCACTTTTTTTTTATTTAATTTTCTAGTCAAAAGAATTATGGTTGACAACCGTTTATTTACTGATATCCAAACTTTCAAATCTAAATAACGTGCAAAGTATTTTCTAGCCTGTAATCCACCGTTGTTTAAAATGAAAACATCAACTGTTTCATATAAGAAATAATTAAAACTTACGTATTTTGAAGTTTATTTATAACTTGGCGCCATTTTATATTGTGAGTAAATTCACATCGAAAACCATTCGGTTATTAAGTTTGGAGGGGTTTGCACTAAACGCTGGTCCTAGAAAGTGACACGGATGGAGCAACAATTTTATAAATGCAAAAAAATACTTCCCATGGATAACTATAAAATCTTCCAAACTCGAGTCATTTGTTTAGAAAAGCGAACCAACCGATACATTTTATGTCACGGTCCCCTTAGTTTCCTCCTCTCGCTATCCACTGAAGTTTGATTTACTGGTTCGATCGCACCATTGTTTTACGCTTTATGGCGACAAATAGGTGGTTAGTGTAAATTCGGTTTCTAAGTTCAAAATAGTAACACATTATTTTTATTTAACTTAACTGATCTCCCACATCTAAAAATTAATAGCGGCAGTGGCTAATTGATCTATAATAATTAACATGAGTGAGTTGTCCCCTTGAATCATTTTGAAGTAATATTTTTAATAGACGAAACTTTTTTCAATTACGGATACATATTTTAAAATTTTAGCATGACAAACTACTATCTATTGTGCTTCCCATCTAAGAAATCAAGCGGAAGAATGAGATCATCGAGAAAACCTAGAATGATATAACCAACAAAAGCACCGGAGTTGTTATTGCTCGTCGGCCGTCAAAAAATATGATATGTAATAAAGGGAAATCAGTTGTTAATTTATTTTTCAGAGAAACAAATGAGTTTCACTACAAAATATCACGAAACGTAAAAATTCATCTAAAATTTGAAGGTGCCCATTCCACTTAATCATAGGTTGTTGTTTTATTGTTTAGTTGGATTAATCGGTTGAATCTCAATTTGTTGAAGCATATGTACCAGAATTTATCAGGACGGGTTTGTGAGATTATGGTGAGTGGCAATGTTTATTTTGCTGATTAACGCCTACTTGATTGTAAATAGGTTTTGATCGATCTAACACTTTACAGCGCCTTGCCACGAATCACCATTCATACATGAGTCATTTTCATGCAACTCACGTATTTAAATTTTTGTAGACACAATTCGTTTAAACACAGGGAAAAAATGGTTTACGACCAATCGAATCGAAATTAAATGATTTACAATGTTAATATTTTAATAAACCACTTATTTTACGTTCATTTTTAATGACAATTATTTATACCTCTTATGTTACATATGTTTTCTCTTTCTACCCAATCTATGAGTCTTTTCATAAAAAATAAAAGATAAAAAAATTGACATCCTCCTTTCATTTAGTCCCATATCAAGTAAATACACAAACCAATTCAATTTTATATGCTCTTTCCTCGGTAGTTTTGCATGCCGAGCTCATCAACACGAGCTTGTGACCCGAGTGGGGGCACTAAAGTGATTGGACTTTGGTCCGGGTTGACGGGTTGGATCTTTGCAGCTCTCTACTGACCTGCCCGATCCAAGTGCGGAGTTGGACGTTGTGGACCATTCGAAGGATTGAGCCACATTGTTCCTTAGAGAGGAGGGGACTGCGCAAGGCTGGCCTCACAGAGCAGCGACAACCTCCCTCTCTGCACAGTGGATGGATCACGGGTCGGTGCTCCACCGATCCAACATGCCCCGATATCCGATCGCAAACGGACACTCACTTTTTTTTTATTTAATTTTCTAGTCAAAAGAATTATGGTTGACAACCGTTTATTTACTGATATCCAAACTTTCAAATCTAAATAACGTGCAAAGTATTTTCTAGCCTGTAATCCACCGTTGTTTAAAATGAAAACATCAACTGTTTCATATAAGAAATAATTAAAACTTACGTATTTTGAAGTTTATTTATAACTTGGCGCCATTTTATATTGTGAGTAAATTCACATCGAAAACCATTCGGTTATTAAGTTTGGAGGGGTTTGCACTAAACGCTGGTCCTAGAAAGTGACACGGATGGAGCAACAATTTTATAAATGCAAAAAAATACTTCCCATGGATAACTATAAAATCTTCCAAACTCGAGTCATTTGTTTAGAAAAGCGAACCAACCGATACATTTTATGTCACGGTCCCCTTAGTTTCCTCCTCTCGCTATCCACTGAAGTTTGATTTACTGGTTCGATCGCACCATTGTTTTACGCTTTATGGCGACAAATAGGTGGTTAGTGTAAATTCGGTTTCTAAGTTCAAAATAGTAACACATTATTTTTATTTAACTTAACTGATCTCCCACATCTAAAAATTAATAGCGGCAGTGGCTAATTGATCTATAATAATTAACATGAGTGAGTTGTCCCCTTGAATCATTTTGAAGTAATATTTTTAATAGACGAAACTTTTTTCAATTACGGATACATATTTTAAAATTTTAGCATGACAAACTACTATCTATTGTGCTTCCCATCTAAGAAATCAAGCGGAAGAATGAGATCATCGAGAAAACCTAGAATGATATAACCAACAAAAGCACCGGAGTTGTTATTGCTCGTCGGCCGTCAAAAAATATGATATGTAATAAAGGGAAATCAGTTGTTAATTTATTTTTCAGAGAAACAAATGAGTTTCACTACAAAATATCACGAAACGTAAAAATTCATCTAAAATTTGAAGGTGCCCATTCCACTTAATCATAGGTTGTTGTTTTATTGTTTAGTTGGATTAATCGGTTGAATCTCAATTTGTTGAAGCATATGTACCAGAATTTATCAGGACGGGTTTGTGAGATTATGGTGAGTGGCAATGTTTATTTTGCTGATTAACGCCTACTTGATTGTAAATAGGTTTTGATCGATCTAACACTTTACAGCGCCTTGCCACGAATCACCATTCATACATGAGTCATTTTCATGCAACTCACGTATTTAATTTTTGTAGACACAATTCGTTTAAACACAGGGAAAAAATGGTTTACGACCAATCGAATCGAAATTAAATGATTTACAATGTTAATATTTTAATAAACCACTTATTTTACGTTCATTTTTAATGACAATTATTTATACCTCTTATGTTACATATGTTTTCTCTTTCTACCCAATCTATGAGTCTTTTCATAAAAAATAAAAGATAAAAAAATTGACATCCTCCTTTCATTTAGTCCCATATCAAGTAAATACACAAACCAATTCAATTTTATATGCTCTTTCCTCGGTAGTTTTGCATGCCGAGCTCATCAACACGAGCTTGTGACCCGAGTGGGGGCACTAAAGTGATTGGACTTTGGTCCGGGTTGACGGGTTGGATCTTTGCAGCTCTCTACTGACCTGCCCGATCCAAGTGCGGAGTTGGACGTTGTGGACCATTCGAAGGATTGAGCCACATTGTTCCTTAGAGAGGAGGGGACTGCGCAAGGCTGGCCTCACAGAGCAGCGACAACCTCCCTCTCTGCACAGTGGATGGATCACGGGTCGGTGCTCCACCGATCCAACATGCCCCGATATCCGATCGCAAACGGACACTCACTTTTTTTTTATTTAATTTTCTAGTCAAAAGAATTATGGTTGACAACCGTTTATTTACTGATATCCAAACTTTCAAATCTAAATAACGTGCAAAGTATTTTCTAGCCTGTAATCCACCGTTGTTTAAAATGAAAACATCAACTGTTTCATATAAGAAATAATTAAAACTTACGTATTTTGAAGTTTATTTATAACTTGGCGCCATTTTATATTGTGAGTAAATTCACATCGAAAACCATTCGGTTATTAAGTTTGGAGGGGTTTGCACTAAACGCTGGTCCTAGAAAGTGACACGGATGGAGCAATAATTTTATAAATGCAAAAAAATACTTCCCATGGATAACTATAAAATCTTCCAAACTCGAGTCATTTGTTTAGAAAAGCGAACCAACCGATACATTTTATGTCACGGTCCCCTTAGTTTCCTCCTCTCGCTATCCACTGAAGTTTGATTTACTGGTTCGATCGCACCATTGTTTTACGCTTTATGGCGACAAATAGGTGGTTAGTGTAAATTCGGTTTCTAAGTTCAAAATAGTAACACATTATTTTTATTTAACTTAACTGATCTCCCACATCTAAAAATTAATAGCGGCAGTGGCTAATTGATCTATAATAATTAACATGAGTGAGTTGTCCCCTTGAATCATTTTGAAGTAATATTTTTAATAGACGAAACTTTTTTCAATTACGGATACATATTTTAAAATTTTAGCATGACAAACTACTATCTATTGTGCTTCCCATCTAAGAAATCAAGCGGAAGAATGAGATCATCGAGAAAACCTAGAATGATATAACCAACAAAAGCACCGGAGTTGTTATTGCTCGTCGGCCGTCAAAAATATGATATGTAATAAAGGGAAATCAGTTGTTAATTTATTTTTCAGAGAAACAAATGAGTTTCACTACAAAATATCACGAAACGTAAAAATTCATCTAAATTTGAAGGTGCCCATTCCACTTAATCATAGGTTGTTGTTTTATTGTTTAGTTGGATTAATCGGTTGAATCTCAATTTGTTGAAGCATATGTACCAGAATTTATCAGGACGGGTTTGTGAGATTATGGTGAGTGGCAATGTTTATTTTGATGATTAACGCCTACTTGATTGTAAATAGGTTTTGATCGATCTAACACTTTACAGCGCCTTGCCACGAATCACCATTCATACATGAGTCATTTTCATGCAACTCACGTATTTTAATTTTTGTAGACACAATTCGTTTAAACACAGGGAAAAAATGGTTTACGACCAATCGAATCGAAATTAAATGATTTACAATGTTAATATTTTAATAAACCACTTATTTTACGTTCATTTTTAATGACAATTATTTATACCTCTTATGTTACATATGTTTTCTCTTTCTACCCAATCTATGAGTCTTTTCATAAAAAATAAAAGATAAAAAAATTGACATCCTCCTTTCATTTAGTCCCATATCAAGTAAATACACAAACCAATTCAATTTTATATGCTCTTTCCTCGGTAGTTTTGCATGCCGAGCTCATCAACACGAGCTTGTGACCCGAGTGGGGGCACTAAAGTGATTGGACTTTGGTCCGGGTTGACGGGTTGGATCTTTGCAGCTCTCTACTGACCTGCCCGATCCAAGTGCGGAGTTGGACGTTGTGGACCATTCGAAGGATTGAGCCACATTGTTCCTTAGAGAGGAGGGGACTGCGCAAGGCTGGCCTCACAGAGCAGCGACAACCTCCCTCTCTGCACAGTGGATGGATCACGGGTCGGTGCTCCACCGATCCAACATGCCCCGATATCCGATCGCAAACGGACACTCACTTTTTTTTATTTAATTTTCTAGTCAAAAGAATTATGGTTGACAACCGTTTATTTACTGATATCCAAACTTTCAAATCTAAATAACGTGCAAAGTATTTTCTAGCCTGTAATCCACCGTTGTTTAAAATGAAAACATCAACTGTTTCATATAAGAAATAATTAAAACTTACGTATTTTGAAGTTTATTTATAACTTGGCGCCATTTTATATTGTGAGTAAATTCACATCGAAAACCATTCGGTTATTAAGTTTGGAGGGGTTTGCACTAAACGCTGGTCCTAGAAAGTGACTCGGATGGAGCTATAATTTTATAAATGCAAAAAATACTTCCCATGGATAACTATAAAATCTTCCAAACTCGAGTCATTTGTTTAGAAAAGCGAACCAACCGATACATTTTATGTCACGGTCCCCTTAGTTTCCTCCTCTCGCTATCCACTGAAGTTTGATTTACTGGTTCGATCGCACCATTGTTTTACGCTTTATGGCGACAAATAAGTGGTTAGTGTAAATTCGGTTTCTAAGTTCAAAATAGTAACACATTATTTTTATTTAACTTAACTGATCTCCCACATCTAAAAATTAATAGCGACCGTGGCTAATTGATCTATAATAATTAACATGAGTGAGTTGTCCCCTTGATCATTTTCAAGTAATATTTTTAATAGACGAAACTTTTTTCAATTACGGATACATATTTTAAAATTTTAGCATGACAAACTACTATCTATTGTGCTTCCCATCTAAGAAATCAAGCGGAAGAATGAGATCATCGAGAAAACCTAGAATGATATAACCAACAAAAGCACCGGAGTTGTTATTGCTCGTCGGCCGTCAAAAAATATGATATGTAATAAAGGGAAATCAGTTGTTAATTTATTTTTCAGAGAAACAAATGAGTTTCACTACAAAATATCACGAAACGTAAAAATTCATCTAAATTTTGAAAGTGCCCATTCCACTTAATCATAGGTTGTTGTTTTATTGTTTAGTTGGATTAATCGGTTGAATCTCAATTTGTTGAAGCATATGTACCAGAATTTATCAGGACGGGTTTGTGAGATTATGGTGAGTGGCAATGTTTATTTTGATGATTAACGCCTACTTGATTGTAAATAGGTTTTGATCGATCTAACACTTTACAGCGCCTTGCCACGAATCACCATTCATACATGAGTCATTTTCATGCAACTCACGTATTTTAATTTTTGTAGACACAATTCGTTTAAACACAGGGAAAAAATGGTTTACGACCAATCGAATCGAAATTAAATGATTTACAATGTTAATATTTTAATAAACCACTTATTTTACGTTCATTTTTAATGACAATTATTTATACCTCTTATGTTACATATGTTTTCTCTTTCTACCCAATCTATGAGTCTTTTCATAAAAATAAAAGATAAAAAAATTGACATCCTCCTTTCATTTAGTCCCATATCAAGTAAATACACAAACCAATTCAATTTTATATGCTCTTTCCTCGGTAGTTTTGCATGCCGAGCTCATCAACACGAGCTTGTGACCCGAGTGGGGGCACTAAAGTGATTGGACTTTGGTCCGGGTTGACGGGTTGGATCTTTGCAGCTCTCTACTGACCTGCCCGATCCAAGTGCGGAGTTGGACGTTGTGGACCATTCGAAGGATTGAGCCACATTGTTCCTTAGAGAGGAGGGGACTGCGCAAGGCTGGCCTCACAGAGCAGCGACAACCTCCCTCTCTGCACAGTGGATGGATCACGGGTCGGTGCTCCACCGATCCAACATGCCCCGATATCCGATCGCAAACGGACACTCACTTTTTTTTATTTAATTTTCTAGTCAAAAGAATTATGGTTGACAACCGTTTATTTACTGATATCCAAACTTTCAAATCTAAATAACGTGCAAAGTATTTTCTAGCCTGTAATCCACCGTTGTTTAAAATGAAAACATCAACTGTTTCATATAAGAAATAATTAAAACTTACGTATTTTGAAGTTTATTTATAACTTGGCGCCATTTTATATTGTGAGTAAATTCACATCGAAAACCATTCGGTTATTAAGTTTGGAGGGGTTTGCACTAAACGCTGGTCCTAGAAAGTGACACGGATGGAGCTATAATTTTATAAATGCAAAAAAATACTTCCCATGGATAACTATAAAATCTTCCAAACTCGAGTCATTTGTTTAGAAAAGCGAACCAACCGATACATTTTATGTCACGGTCCCCTTAGTTTCCTCCTCTCGCTATCCACTGAAGTTTTGATTTACTGGTTCGATCGCACCATTGTTTTACGCTTTATGGCGACAAATAGTGGTTAGTGTAAATTCGGTTTCTAAGTTCAAAATAGTAACACATTATTTTTATTTAACTTAACTGATCTCCCACATCTAAAAATTAATAGCGACCGTGGCTAATTGATCTATAATAATTAACATGAGTGAGTTGTCCCCTTGAATCATTTTGAAGTAATATTTTAATAGACGAAACTTTTTTCAATTACGATACATATTTTAAAATTTTAGCATGACAAACTACTATCTATTGTGCTTCCCATCTAAGAAATCAAGCGGAAGAATGAGATCATCGAGAAAACCTAGAATGATATAACCAACAAAAGCACCGGAGTTGTTATTGCTCGTCGGCCGTCAAAAATATGATATGTAATAAAGGGAAATCAGTTGTTAATTTATTTTTCAGAGAACAAATGAGTTTCACTACAAAATATCACGAAACGTAAAAATTCATCTAAATTTTGAAGGTGCCCATTCCACTTAATCATAGGTTGTTGTTTATTGTTTAGTTGGATTAATCGGTTGAATCTCAATTTGTTGAAGCATATGTACCAGAATTTATCAGGAACGGGTTGTGAGATTATGGTGATGGCAATGTTTATTTTTGCTGATTAACGCCTACTTGATTGTAAATAGGTTTGATCGATCTAACACTTTACAGCGCCTTGCCACGAATCACCATTCATACATGAGTCATTTTCATTGCAACTCACGTATTTAAATTTTTGTAGACACAATTCGTTTAAACACAGGGAAAAAATGGTTTCGACCAATCGAATCGAAATTAAATGATTTACAATGTTAATATTTTAATAAACCACTTATTTTACGTTCATTTTAATGACAATTATTTATACCTCTTATGTTACATATGTTTTCTCTTCTACCCATCTATGAGTCTTTTCATAAAAAATAAAAGATAAAAATTGACATCCTCCTTTCATTTAGTCCCATATCAAGTAAATACACAAAACCAATTCAATTTTAAATGCTCTTTCCTCAGGTTTTTGCATGCCGAGCTCATCAACACGAGCTTGTGACCGAGTGGGGGCACTAAAGTGATTGGACTTTGGTCCGGGTTGAATGGGTGGTGGACGTTGTGGACCATTCGAAGGATTGAGCCACATTGTTCTTAGAGAGGAGGGGACTGGGCGCAAGGCTGGCCTCACAGAGCAGCGACAACCTCCCCTCTGCACAGTGGATGGATCACGGGTCGGTGCTCCACCGATCCAACATGCCCCGATATCCGATCGCAAACGGACACTCACTTTTTTTTTATTTAGTCAAAAGAATGATGGTTGACAACCGTTTATTTACTGATATCCAAACTTTCAAATCTAAATAACGTGCAAAGTTTTCTCTAGCCTGTAATCCACGTTGTTTAAAATGAAAACATCAACTGTTTCATATAAGAAATAATTAAAACTTACGTATTTTGAAAGTTTA
>QNQO01011659.1:0-30924 GCA_003290165.1 Berberis thunbergii
CAGCCGCCACACGGTGGTCATTGGCTCACGTGTACTACTTGTGCAGGTCTATGTAAGCAGCGAGAAATGAGAGCATGAAACGACTACATCAATAAGTAAAATTTAAAATTTTATGGAGTAAAATATTGTAACCAAATATTACAATGTTACATAAGCCAATTTTCATTCAGATAAATAATCGATAGATTGCTTAAGAACCCAATTGATGATGGAATCAACCTAATAACTCATTGTGCACCACTACGAAGATTGTTAAGCCACTGCAATTGCCCACACTCGCTGGTATTTCTTCTTCGAATTGATTATGAGGCAGAACCAACTCCTTCAAATTCTTACATTTCTCAATACCCAAAGGGATTTTGCATTCCAACCCATTGTCAGTGACATACAACTCAGCTAAGAACTCGAGCTTGTTCAAGCTATCCGGCAAAACCCCAACCAAATTGTTGTCATTCAAGTAAAACTGCTGCAATTGAGTACAATTCCCAATTGATGTGGGAATATTTTCATTCAACTGATTCAAATCCAACCATAAAGATTGAATCTTTGCTGCATTCCCCACACTTCAAGGAATCAAACCCATGGGCAGACCTACTAAGGGGCGAGAGGGGGCAGCCCCCCCCCCCCCCCCCCCCCCGCTCAACTTTTAAAATATTTTTAGTATATATATTTAGTCTTAAAAAAATCGATTATATAATGTATAATACAATATCAAAAGTGTTTATACAAACATTTTAATATGTCTTTTATTCGTGTAATGGTTGTAGTTTTACTATTTTTGGTAAAAGACCTGAGTTCGATACTTTTCGAGTCCAATTTTTATTTTATTTTTAATGCAATTTTATTAGTAATTGCAAACATTAAAAAATGTTTAGTTTAATAAAAACTTATTAACATTAAAGAAATTAATTGTTTTTCACAAGTGGTATAATTGTATAAAACCCCTAACAAAAAAATATTTAAAAATTAATATCTAAAATAATAACTATAAAATTCAATGAAAATATATACCATTAGTCAACTCGTACAAAATTTGAGCCTCATTTAAGCTATTTTTTATGAAATTGTATTATGATCATATTAGGTTCGCAAATTTCAAAAAAAAATAGCTTCACCCAGATACTTATCCTAATATTTTGCGGTATTAATTATATATTCTAATTGCTATGTTCGTTGCTCATTGCTAAGGTTATCGATAGTGACCTTATTTTGGACTTAAAATTAGACTACATTGGATCCAATTTGGTATATGCAATGTATTTTTGATAGTTGTATTTTTTATTAGTTACTAGCTCAGGTAGGAAAAAAATTTGGTTTTACCATTGATAACTACTATTATCAACTAATAAGTATTTTTCATTTCGCCCCCCTCGACTAAAATCCTGAGTCCGCCCATGATCAAACCAATCAAGTTATTCGAGCACATGAACAAAGTCTCCAAATTGGGTATTTGAAACAAACTAACAAGATATATCCCTTGGAAGAAAATTCTCAAAAATTGATAATTGAGCCAATTCTTTTAGTCCAATAAGACCCTCACGACGAATTTCTCCAGTAAAATTGGTGCAAGGCAGCTCCAAGACGCTGAGCTGAATACAATTGCAAAGAAGCTCGAACAAATCAAACCTGAAAAGCTATTGTAACTAAAATCAATTTTGTCCCCGAGAATCTCAATCTCGTAAGTTCCAACCCAAATGACAAAAAATTCGTTAGATTGGGGAAAGCCACTTCAACAACATTATGGGTTATGTTACACTCTACACCTTCCTAGTGACAGGGTGGAATGAGATGAGTTCCAGCTAAGTTTCAGAAAGTGCGGTTGCAGTAGATTCTTTGCAAAAGCAAGTAGAGCTTTTTCTTCTTAATTTATGGCCAACATAGAGCAAAAGAAGAAGAGGGTGTTTCTATAAAAAGCTATATATTATAATTATAGATTATAAAAATATATATTTAGGATATTTTAAATTCATATATAAAAACATATATAGGTAATCTAGTTTCTAAATTCATATTTAGATAACCTAATTTCTATATATGTGAGATATTTCTTGTAAAACAAAAAACTCTATTGTATTTATAACCTCTATGGATGAATCAAATGCACAAATTGAAATATTTCTTTCACGATTGTATCAAAACCGTTCAGTCATTTGAACTTGTTTTGCATTTTTTTTTTTTTCTTGGAATCCCGGAGACACCACGGCATGCAACATCAAGCTATCCATCATCGCATCAGGTCGCCACACCACGCATACCCTCCATCGAGACCAATCGCCACTCACAGCCGTCGTCCTCCTTTTTCACAACACCAAAACGCAGCAAACAACAGCTGCTACTTCACGCTCCCTGCAATTGCCCTGTTACAGCCTTTGAAAAACCTCGAATCAGACCCTTACCCTGAATCAAACCTTGAATTCAATCCCTGAAACAACCTGAAATTAAACCCTGAATACACCCTGAAATAATCCCTATCGAGCCCCCTTCACAACAGCCCTCTCTCTCCCTGCTTCATCGTCTCCTCTTCATCGCACAGCAGTAGCAGAGGCGGCGGTGCAGTCGAGTCGACCACCGTTCGATCACGCGGAGGAAGTAAACGGTCCGAGTTCACTGACGGTCGAAGATCATAATCATCATCATCGTCTTCAACATATCTTCATCATCGTCTTCAACAGATCATAATCATCGCCTTCATCAGATCATCATCATCAACAGATCAACATCATCATCCAAGGTGAATCCTCGTGAGCCTCCTACTCCAGTGAATCTAGCTTCACTCCTGAATCATTTTCGGATCGTGAGGAGACTGATCGACTTCCACCGCTTCATTACAAATCGGAGGCGCCATTTAGATACAGAGAAATCAGCTGGAGCAGTGAGCCTAGAACAAATTCCAAATTGCATTTCATAGCAAATCCACATTAACAAAAAAAATAAAGGTTATTTGCACCCACAGAGCTATTCCCCACCACTACGATCAGATTTCTGGTTTGTCTCTTTTCTTAGGCTATTCACAACCCAGCCAATAGTTGATCACACCATGCAATCTTTTTTTGCTAATATAGCACAATCAAGTATGAATGATAAAGTTATTTCGAATAGTACATGGATAATTGATTCAGGTGCATCTGATCATATGAAAATGACCCTAACCTTGTGGTGAATCTTAAAGTTCCTCTCTACATGTTGTCTCTACTGCAGATGGTACTCCAACTCTGGTTAGCAGAGAAGCGTTCCATTGTTTTATCTGATACCCTAACTCTTGAATCCGTCTTAATTGTTCCATCACTAGCTTATAACCTCTTGTTTGTCTATCAAATTATTCGAACACTTGCATGTATTGTGACGTTCTATCCATCTTTCTGTGTGTTTCAGGACATTCTGACTCGGCAGATCTTGGTTATGGTGTTAGAAGGAGGAAACTGTACTACTTAGATCTGACAGAGACGGGAGAGAAACGCAAGAATCTTTTGGGGCAAGCTAATCATGTCATTAGGGTCGATAATGCGAAGGAGGTAGTATGGTTATGGCATCGTCGTTTAGGACATCTGTCTTTTCGTTATCTTAAGAAGTTGCAGTCTCATTTATTTTCGGTTGTTAGTGATTCCGACTTTCATTGTGACATTTGAAAACTGGCCAAGAGCCACCATATTTCGTATTCGCCAAGTATTCATAGATGTCTTGTTCCCTTTATGAAAATTCACTCCGATGTTAGGGGTCCTGCAAAAATTCCTTCTTTGTCTGGAGCTCGATATTATGTATATTTTATTGACGATTGCACTCGGATGACCTGGGTGTCATTACTGAAACGAAAGAGTGAGGTATTTGGAAGGTTTACTCATTTTTACAAAATGGTGGCGACACAGTACCAACAATCCATCAAAGTGTTTCAATATGACAATGGTGGAGAGTTTGTCAATGACCTATATCTGAATTTTGCCGGTCAAATGGAATTTGTCATCAAACCTCCAATACTGATATTCCTCAACAGAATGGTTTAGCAGAACAAAAGAACAGGCAGTTGTTGAAAGTTGTTCGTGCTTCCCTGTTTGGCATGAATGTACATCGATCCTATTGGGTTGAAGCAGTGAAGTCTGCGGTATATCTTATCAATCGTACTCCCTCACGAGTAATTGAGTTCAAGATCCTCATCAGAGGCTTCATACACTTTTGTCCATCCCATCTATGCCTAATTTGGAGCCCCGAGTGTTTGGGTGCACAGCCTATGTCCACATACCAAAACCCACACCGGAGCAAGCTTGATCCCCGTACAACGAAATGTATTTTGTGAGTTATGCAGATCTCCAAAAAGGGTACAAGTGTTATGACCCGCTCACTGACAGAATGCATATATCTTTTGATGTCTCATTCCATGAATCTAAGCCATATTCTCAGGGGGAGAGCGATAGTGAAGGGAATCTTCGTTCTATTGATGTCTTTGAAGAATTGGAACACTTGGAAGAACAATTTGAAGTTCCTGTAATAACAGAAACTGTTCCCGGCGGCAGTAGCAAATGACTTGTCTCGAGAGATAAACACTTCCAATGGGCAGACAATTGACCACTTAGTTCCTAGCGATCAATTCCCTCATGAGACAGAAGAGAATGATCAAAATGTATCTGAAACTCACACGACATTTCCCCTTATACATCAGCAACTGAAGATCTCGCCCAGAATGATCCACCTCGGGTATCTTTACCCTCTAATGAGTCTTCTGTGTTAGAAAGTGTTGAACCTAGAAAATCACAAAGGGTTACTAAGGGAGTTCCTAAAAAGCAATATGAACCAGACATCAAAGCCCAAGCTAAATACCCTATAGCTAACTTTATGTCTAACCATAGGATTTATGAGTCACATGCACTTGTTATTAATCAATTATCTACTATATCTATTCCTAGTAACGTGCATGACGCATTGAAGGATCCAAAATGGACAACAACAATGAATGAATAATTGGAAGCTCTTCAGAAGAATGTCACTTGGGAGGTAGTAGACAAGCCTGTTGAAAAGAAGACTGTAGGATGTTGTTGGGTGTTTAATGTAAAGCTTACTGCAGATGAAACTATTGATAGATACAAAACAAGATTAGTTGCCAAGGGATATACACAGCGCCATGGAATTTATTATGAGGAGACTTTCGCACCTGTGGCGAAAATTAATACTATCCGAATTTTACTTTCACTTGCAGCAAATAAAGATTGGCCATTGCACCAACTTGATGTGAAAAATGCATTTCTCAATGGAAATTTAGAGGAAGAAGTGTACATGGATATGCCTCCAAGCGTGAAGAAAAACCCAAGAGACGCTGGTAAAGTGTGTAAATTGAAGAAGTCTTTGTATGGCCTGAAACAATCTCCAAGAGCTTGGTTCGAAAGGTTTTTGAAGTCCATGAGAGCTTTTGGGTAGAAACAAAGCAACTCTGACCATACCTTGTTTATCAAACACAATAATGGTAAGATTACAACTCTAATTGTGTATGTTGATGACATGATCGTTACAGGAGACGATCCGAAAGAAATAAATGATTTTTAAAAGTATCTGACGAAGGAATTTGAAATGAAGGATCTCGGGCAACTGAAGTATTTTCTGGGTATTGAAGTTGCAAGGTCGAAAAAAAAATTTCACTTTCACAAAGGAAGTATCTTCTTAATTTGCTCGCTGAAATAGGGATGTTGGACTGCAAACCAATAGAGACACCCATTAAGATTAATCATGGACTTGCTATTCTTCCTGATCAAGTCTCTACTGATAAAGGGATGTATCAACGTTTTGTAGGAAGGTTAATTTATCTTTCTCATACTAGACCTGACATTGCTTATGTTGTGAGTGTTGTTAGTGAGTTTATGCATTGTCCTAGTGAAGAGCATATGAATGCAGTCTTTCGTATCTTGAAATGTCTGAAGATGGCGCCTGGTAAGGGATTATTGTTTGAAAAAATGGAATTGAAAGTTGTTGGATACATAGATGCGGATTGGGCCGGTGATAAAACTGATAGATGCTCTACATCAGGGTACTTCACTTTTGTTGGTGGGAACCTTGTAACTTGGCGTAGTAAAAAATATAAAGTTGTTGCTAGATCAAGTACAGAAGCTGAATTTCGAGGTATGGCACATAGAGTTTGTGAAATGTTGTGGATCCGTAATGTCCTGAAGGAATTGGGTTTCAAGCTACAAGGGCCTGTGGATTTACATTGTGATAATACCGTTGCCATTCAGATTTCACATAATCCAGTTCAGCATAATCAAACAAAGCATGTCGAGGTTGACCGCCATTTTATGAAAGGGAATCTTGACAGGAAAGTTATTCGCTTTCCATTTGTAACCTCAGAGGAGCAATTAGCCGATGTTTTAACTAAAGGGGTATCTCAGAGGGTGTTTGACAGCTCAGTTGACAAGTTGGGCATGATAGACATCTATGTACCAACTTGAGGGGGAGTATAGAAAGTTGTATATTGTAATTATAGATTATAGAAACATATATATATATTTAGGATATTCTAAATTCATATTTAGGTAACCTAGTTTCTATATTATGTAAGATTGTTTCTTGTAAGATAAGAAATCCTATTGTATTTATATCCCTATTGGGGGATGAATCAAATATACAAATTGAAATATTTCTTTCTACAGTTTCCTCTTACCACTGATTTGCAACACATACCCGTTCCCACCTTCACCTCCTCGTTCAACCGGGGCACGTCTGCCTTGAACATGTACGCCACAGGTGTCTCCTTCTAGTCGATCTTTACACTCTCCATCGCAGAGGTCTTCGCACTTGGGTTTAGAGTTTCAAAGAGAAAGGTGAGAGAGGAGGTACTATGGGAAATTTCCAATTTCTCTGGTAATTGCGACAATGAGTTAGAAATCAACACTTTGAGTGGATGTAGAGAGAGGAAGCAATAGAGAAGGAAAAGGAAGTCAGAGTGGTTGTAGATAGAGGAGGCGGACATGGCGCTATGGGAATCGGGGAGTTGGGTGGAGGGGAAGAGATGAAGGAAAAGCTAGGTGAGAGATAAAAGGTGGTGTCAAGGGTTTCTACTCAGTTGGGAGGGAGTCAGCCGTGAGATATCGCATCAACCTTGGATTTGAAAAGAATGAGTTGAGAGTTGGAGAGAGAGGCGACGATCATAGGGAGAGAGTTCTAACGAGGAAGGTGAGAAGATAGTCTAATGCAACTTTTCTTTCTCCTTCAACTAGTAGAAAGTTTGAATCTATTGTTGTTACAGCGCCAACTACACCTACACCTTTCATTTGGATTGTTGAAAAATGGTAGCAAATCATCGAAGGTTTGCCTTGGATCTCTTTTGTAGATCCCGTAGTAAGAGGACGAGATATTACAAAATAGATAGAGAGTGAAAGAGTGTTTTTGAGAAAGAAGATAAAATCCTAGATCTATTTGGATTTAAGGGTGGTTTGTGGTTTTTGATGTTTGAACGAAGGCAAATTTAGAAACTCGAAAACTTCACGCACTTTAGGACTCGGGTTCTATTAATAGACCAAATTATCGTTTCAACAATAGAAATAGGTAGGCACACGTTCATTCATATATGGGTTATTTATCATTTGGATCTCATTAGTTTATGGCTATTTTTATTTAGTCAAATTAATTTTTTTTAACACCCATGACTGTGTTTAACTATGTTGACTAGTGAATTTTATCCATTTTTTTAAAAAGACCAACTTATCCTATATGTGCTTTGAATATTTTTACTAAAATCAAATAAATCATGTTTCTTGATGGTCATGTTTGATCCAATGGTTAGAAAAATAACATTTGGACCTATTTTTTTGAAAAAAAATTAACAAAGAAGATGAGTGTCAATAAAAAGTTATATACAAACTAAATTATATACAAACCATTCAATATTCATTCATGAGTCCAACCTTGCATCTCCTATCATTTATCTAGTTCATCACCAACCTATGATATTTGTCCAAAAGGGTAACTATTGGCTAGTTTAGCATTAGTTTGCATATAATTTTTAAAATGGCACCCATCTTCTTCGTTAAAAAATTTAAAATAAAAAAATAGATCAAAATGCCATTTTTCTAGCCGTTTGATTAAACATGATCATTAAGCAACATGATTTATGTGATTTTACTAAAACATGTATATATGATTTAGCTCTGTATATAATTTTAAACTAGCATCCATCTTCTTTGTTAAAAAATTTAAAATTAAAAAATAGTTCCAAATGTTATTTTCCTAGCCGTTAGATCAAATATATTATCTTTTTTTAGATATCATCCGCCACACCTCTACTAACTTAACTTGTACACCTTTAGCGATCAATAATCATCAAGTAACATGATTTATGTAGTAAAATCATGTGCAAAACACATGCAGGATAAGTTGATATTTTTAAAAAAAATTGAATAGAGTTTGTAAGTCAACGTAGTTGAATACACAGTCATGGGTATTAGACTAGGACAAAAGTAATAGGTCAATGGGTACTTGCTTAGCAATAAACATGTGACGGTTTGAATCACAAATCCAAAGTTCGAACCCTGCCAACGGCATCTGGGGTGGGAAAGGTTAAAGGATATAATAATAATAATAATAATAATAATAATAATAATAATAATAATAAAATAACTAAATAAATAAACAAAAACCTAATGGGGACTAAATAAACAATTGATCTTACAATTCAGATATGTATTTTACTATTCACTGCTGATTGGGACAAAGTCAAATTATAAGCATTAGAGATAAAAGATGGTTAGCATTGAAAATTAGGAAATGTATTGAATTTGAGGGTTGAGATTTATTTTGTATGATGACATATTAGTAAATGTAAAATAGCAAAAATAATGAAAATTTTTTAAAAAAAATTGGTGGAATGTTCATGTGGGAGAGAGAGAAAATATTAAGTTTTTCTTTTAGCATAATGAAAATTATCATAACTATCTACATCGTTATCGGATTTTGGAAAACTTGATATCGTTGAAATGTATTTTTGAAAATCTTTTCAACAAAATCAATAATCAATATAAACGCTAAAATTTTAAAAAATATATATTTTATAATTAGAAAACATATAATATATTTCACGTCTTTAATATTTTTCTAAGCAATGAGACATGACAATCATACAAAAAAGAGTCGGACATCTTAATGCACATCTAAACAAAAACCCTAAACTTCATGTTTTAGCGAATTCAAAGATTGGAGGAGAATTCATTCTTAAAATTTCCTCCAAGTATTAAAATCTAAATGAGTTTTAACCCTAAAAATTTATAATATATATTTTACATTAGAATATGCTTACACTTCAATGCTGATTGAGAGTGAAAATGAAGATAATGACAGAGAAGTTCAATACAAAATATTTGACAAAAATAAAATTATGTAAAGTGCCAAACGACACCGGTCATAATCTACTAATAATCCTTCATATCTTACTGTTAATAACCGCTTCCTTGCGTTAAAAGATGTAAAAGACAGACAAGAAGTCGACATCTAAAAAATAAAATAGAAACCGTGACTTGGCTTGGTAAGCTGTCCGAAACGAAAGAGAAACGAAAACTGCAATAAAAGCAAAGAAAGAAAGCAAGCTAGCAAGAAAACGCCATCCACCCGTTCTCCTCGCCACCTTTCTCTACTCACCGCCCAAAACCGTTCCTTGTCTTACAACAAATCTCTTCTCCCCACCTTCTCTCTCTCTTTGTTTCAAAACCTCCTCCTCTCTTCCTCCCTCATCACCGTGAGTTCTTACCCACCACCCTCCTCCTCCGTGCCACGCCACTGACGCCGCCCTCGTGGTTGTCGTGATGGCGCCCCGTTTCTTCGCGTGCTTTGGGCGACGCTCATCTTCCCCTACTACCACTACCACCACCACCACATCAAGAAACAAAGAAACGCCGGAGAACGCGACCGCTGACCTCACGGCGGAAGAGGTGAGAAGGGGAGGAGCCATTGTGGTGGAGCTGTTCTCGTCCCAAGGGTGTGCCACCTCACCCAATGCAGAGATGTTGTTGTCTAGGCTGGGAAGAGGAGACTTTGCATTGGATGTGCCTGTCATAGTGCTCGCCTTCCATGTTGATTACTGGGATTATATGGGTTGGAAAGACCCATATGGTTCCAGTTTATGGACTGTGAGACAAAAGTCGTATATCGAATCTCTGAAGCTAGACACCATGTTTACGCCGCAGGTCGTGGTTCAAGGGAGGACCCACTTCATGGGCACCGATGAAGATGCTCTGCTTTCTAACATCCAATCTGCTCAACGATTCCCTCCACCCTCCTTCCAGGTACCCCGTTTAATTAATTTTTTTTTTAAATTATATTTATTGTTATTTAATATTCTTTTATGTTACTTGCTTTATTATATGAGATGTTCTCGAGGTTTAATTAGAACCCCCCTTAAAAACATAAAATAGATGAGAGAATAAATTAATTCGAATTTACAAAATGAAATCACATCAGAAAAAATTTTGAACGAGAAAACTCAGTGGTTTCGCAACATGGGGAAAGAAAACTAATTAATTGCTTCCATTTTTTTTATTTGGTATTTTTTAAATTTCGCTTTTAATTTTAGCTCCACTTCAAGAATGGCTAATAATTCTATTTGGAAATCTTTCCCAGAAGAGATGCAAGAGTTGTAGCTAGTTTAGATAATCCAATTTAATATCAGGTCTCTAATACTAAAATAGCTTAGTGGAGTTCAACAAAATATATTAATTAGGTAAGCTTTATTGGTTGAGCTCTTCAGATCTGAAACCACGATGTCCGAAATCAGCGAGGTTTTCCCGCCGGAAGGAAGGGGGGGGGGCGAAAATACATTTTTGCCCCCTCTTTAAACTCTTTTTGGAAAGTGTGTTTAAAGAGGGAGGGATAAAAATGTATTCTCCCCTCCCCCCTTTGCAGAAAACCTCGCTGGTTTCCCAGTTGGTATTTTATGAGTTTGTAGTACAGTTGTTGTCAAACAGACCTACACAAAAATGAATTTTTTTTAAATATATGGCTGTGATGTTTGAGTTAGGTAGATACAAACCAACCAAATTAGGTATATAGTCGGTCCTCTACGGATCTCATCCAACTAAAGACCTTGTCACCTTCGTAGACAGATCAATATTAATTGTTTCTTTATCCATTGCCACAAACAAGAAGCAAAGTCCAACGTTATATCTTATAATAGAACCTTTCTTATTGTAGAGGAAAGGGCGAAGAAACCAGCGAGGGGGAGGGGCTTTACCACTCATTCCCTTTGAGATTCGTGTTGATGTGCATTTCAAAGTGCAGATGCGCATCTCAAGAAGATGAGCAGTCACACCCTCCCTCTAGCTGGTTTCTTCGCCATTTAGAATTTCTGCTTATAAAAAGCATTGCCAGATATTAAGCGAGTGGACTCCCGGGGGTGTTCAAGTATACAATCATGTCTGACTCAACTCGGACTTGAACCGACTCAATTCAAGATGACTCGGAATGCAAACTCAACATCATTGACATAATGAATGTAGTATGTGGGGCAAATCTGACGTGGGTGGTAAAATGAGGTGTGCTGTCTTGCTTGACACACATGGTTAGATCGAGTGGTCAATGACGAGGTGTAAGATGATATACTAAATTTTTATCAGACCCGTGCAATGTTGGAGTTGAGGTGATGAACTCATCTATTGTCATCTGAAAGTTGTTTTCTAAGTCATGTTCAGACTCAAATGATTAAGATACATCCCAACTCAACACGTACACTTAAGATGCATCCAGGAACACGTTCAAAGGCTCACCTTTTTTTTCTTTTTTTTTTCCTTGAAATGTATTAAAGTACTACTTGGACGGTTTTTGCAATAGCAATGTGACCGATTCTAACCTCCATCTTCATTTTCACCTGCAGCCAACATTCAAAAGGACTTCACCAGACGCATTACAAGTCTCGCTGACGGGAGCACTGAGATCAAAGATTGATAGTCGAGGTGCAGACATAATGGTTGCTTTGTATGAGAATGACGGATTACAGACTGCCCCAGTGGTGAGAATAGAGGCCGCGTTCTATCCAACGATTTCATTATCCGTAAATTTGAGAAGCTGTGCTCTGTTAAAGACATCTCTGCTAAGAAGACTGTATCTGGGACTGTTAACTTCCAACTTTGGGAAGGCTTCAACAGCACCAAGTGTGGGGTTTCTGTCTTTGTTCAGAACAGCTCATTGGAGATTTTTGGTGCCCAGAAATTTGATCTGCCCGATAATCTATAAGTCGTCCTAAATATTTCATTATGTACAGATCTCATTGCCAAGGCTGGGGTTCTGTTTTTTCCCTTATATATTCCTGATCTGGTTTGGTTGTTTGAGCTTTTTGGTGGATGAGGCACTTTAGAGGTTTGTTCGATTTGTTTTGAAGATAATGTATTCTAATACAGGGGTTGAAGAGAGACCGCTTGTACTCTTATATTCTTTTACTTGCGGACCTAAAATTGTTGCCGAAGCTTTTAGAGTAGTTAAAACTTAGGATTTTATATCTCAACAAGTTTTTCTGTATATTATTTAATGAGTTGAGCTGTTCTATAGTATCTGCTGTTGTAAATGATCTCTGAGAGAGCAAAATATTGCTAGTCAACCAGTCCTTGTTTTTGGCATGCATCTTGATGCAGAAGATCCACAAATACTTGGGGACGAACTAAGCTTCTAAACGCAAGAAGGGCATGATTTTATGATATCTTAGGAAAAATGAAAACTGTATCTTCAGAAGACTGATTTTACTGTTGCTTTCTTGCTGTTAGAACAGACAGATAAAAAAAAAATGAGCCATAGGCAATACCTGGTCAAATTGTATCATGCTCTGTGCAAACTCATTGACAGTAACTCCAAGCAGCTATCTTATCCAACACTTCCAAACTCTGTTTTGCAATGGAGTTTACTTGGTTTGGCCCAAACAGTTAGATATGGGGAGGAGAAGAACAGGTGATTTGCACAAAACCTAAAAACTGAAATTCTGAAGCTTTGCAAAACAAATAGGTCCGTTTTAGCTGGTTCAGTTCCTAACTGGAAATGATGAATTCCAACATCACAGCCGAATTCAAAATGCACGCAAGCTTTCACCAGCAACAAAGAGGTATGCAAGTTGTAGATTCCCATGCTTTGCAAGATTCCAGGATCAGATCATCAACAAACTCCTCAACCAGATCACGTGTCCAACATTACGTGCCAGTGATGACCTAGACTTTATGGATCTCCAATAGTGCATGCTCTGTGTCAACCTTCACATTGAATCGATGTTCCTTTAGCCAGATCAAACATCAGTGAATAACATAAAAGTAAAACTTTTTATACATACCACAAAGAAAGAATTGGTACTCAGTACCACATCCATGGTAATCTGATAGAAAACATCTTACAGGAAGCGATTATTCTAATTATGAAACACACTTTATTCAAGAATCTGTCAACACTGACTTGAAAATTTTAAACCACCTGCAGTTCAGGGTCAGCGACATCTCTGGCATAAATGATAATCTAAACAGCTTTTAGACCGCTTTGCCAGAGCAGATGCCATTTTTTGTTGCACAACTACCTTTTCTTTGAGGGATAGCAGGATGTAGCTCTTGAATGGTTTCGCCGCCAATCGTAAATTCTAATTCAATGATCAAATATCTTTTTTGGCTTTAGGCAATTCCTTCGGGCTTTCTCAACTATGAGACTTGGCAGAGCCACGGCATGTGGAAAAAAATGTTTAGTATTATCTTTTGGAGAAAACTCCACATCTTCCATCCATTCTACTCAATGCATGCCATCGTCAGTATGCGGATACAAAAATGGCTGAGCTGGGTAAGAATATGCTCAACACCAAGGTTCACCTATTTACAGCATCAGGCAACAAGGGAAACAACAGTTAAGCCCAAATCTGTGTCTAAGTTATATTTTATTAATGACTTGCATTTTACAACCAAGTAGATGAAAACAGTAAGAATTGCAAATGACACACTACATAACATTCAAAACCCTTGAAAAATAGGCTTCTCTACAGGGATATATCATATTATTAATACTCTTTTAACACTCTTGAAAATCCAGAATTCACTGAGACTGAACCTTGAAACGTATAGGCACTTAATGCTTAGGGATAGCCATGTTATGTAGAAATCCTATTTTTTTAAAATTTTTTAGATATTAATACTATAAAAAAAACATAACATAAAATAACTTGCCGGTTTAGTGAAGCTATGCTTCTAATGGTGCCATAGATTTCACAGGTTGCGTGATCAATTGTACAAATGGCAAGTATGATGTTTTAATTTCTAAGTTATCTCTAAGCTTCTAAATGTTGAATGCAAGATTAGACGGTTCTTGGAGCACTACTGAAAGAGATGTTCAGAGTTCTAATGGAGTGATTGTGTTTTTCGAACAGCTCCAAATGGCCTATGATAAAGGTTCATCATCTTCACTGAGAGAACTCATAGTTGTCAATTTTTCTTTTACTTGGATGTATAATCAAAAGGATGATGGGAATTTTAGCAAACTTCAAGAAATCTCTACAATTGTATGTGGCAAATTATTGCAAGTAAAAAAAAATTCTTGTAAATGGAAACGTAACTTGTATTGGCACAAACATGGATATGGACACAGGGATGAGAGAAATCTCAATAAAATAAGAAATTGACATACATGGATAAATAAATATTTCTCAATTTATCGTATATCATCAGTTTGTTCCAAATCAGTTTGATTTGATTTCATCATTCAAAAAACATACTCATAAGATAAATCAAATCATTTGAATGATTCAAGCCATTAATCAAAATCACAAGTTATAAGTCATATTTGATGGATACCGCAGCAGAAATTCAATTAAATGCATGATATTATTTATCAAAAACTAGGGCTTATTGGCAAAATCCTAATAAGAGTAAAAATTAGAGAAGTCAATCTACCATGTTTTTTGTTTTTCAAACAATTCAATCAATTTTCCAATTTTCTAGCTCTCCAACTTTACTTAAAATAAAAGTAACCCTAGCCAAAGAAGTTATTAATCAGCCTGACCAATGGTATGTTCTATACCGTTACTATCTGTCATGAACCAACCAACTCTCCCAAAAGCTCGAGCTGTCCAGGAGAGGAAGGTTCATGACTAGGATCGTGACATTGCCCCACAGTTTCAAAGTCGACGTCCTCGTCGGCATATTCTATCAACACTGGCCCAATAGTAGCCCTTCTTCTTCTTTTTTTTTCTACCTGCTTTTAATATAAATTCTCATACGCACTCTCTCGTTATCTATTTATTGTTTTCGGTCTCTTATTTGCCGACCGTTGAACACCAAAACTTCTTCGAAGGTTCCACCTGTCTAGTTTTGTGCAGTGGGGGAAGTCAATTGAATCAACAACTTTATCCAAATTCACCCACCCAACACAAAACCAACCTGATCCCTTGCAACCATTTTTTTTTTTTTTTTTTATCAACTTATAAACAAAGATGATTTGGATCCATTAGCCTTTGTAACATTTCCTACAAAAGTTTCTATAAAATCTTAGCCAACCGACTTAGAGCCCTTCTCCCTAAATTCATATCACTTTCTTAAGGGATTTCATTCTAGGTCATCGATTGGGGATAATATGGGGGTGGTTCATGATGTGATGCACCAGAAGGAGAAAATATGGTTGGATCAACATCAAAATGAACATAAAGATTATATTTCTCTAACTACTTTTATCTCTGTTTGATTCCGAGTCATACCTAATTATTTAGGAAAAATGAGGACATAAAGAATGGGACCAACTTATTATAGAATTTTTTTTTCCCTCAATAGGTAGATATGCATGTACTCAACACCCCATTAGACATTCGGAGGAACATGATGTGCTTATTTCGAAGCATGAAACCAAAGGTATATTCACTCTGAAATCAGCTTATAAATACTACTTTTTCTGGGAGAAGTCCTTAAACAACATCATATAACAATGAGCGATGAATTGCCCACATTGCAACACTTAAAATGAGACATCAAGGCATGTTCCTTTTTAGTGTCCTCTTGCTGTACAAGTTTGGAGTATTTATAATATACCAATTAGATGGGATATAGTGGATTTCTCTCATGAGAAAGACTTTCTGGAGTTCTTATGGTACATTCGTAACAACGAGTATGACAGGGAACAAAACATGATTAGTCCTTGATCATATTTGGCAAGCTAGAACAACTTGGTTTTTTAACACAAACAATTTATATTACATATGATAGTTTGGTTAGCAAACAGTTCGGTAAATCTTTAGCAGGTTTCAAATAATATGGAAGAGCAACAATATGATATTACTGATGTCAGCACTCACATACCACAAGAAGATACAACTGAAAATAATCATGTTATTTCAAAGATTGTTGAGCAGGCAAAAATATTGGCAAGTTATGATTTTATTATGTTGGTAACTGATGTTGCTTTCCGCAAGAATAGGGGTGATGGATGTTTTACATTCTACGTAACTGATGCAGATGGTAAAATAATAGGACCAATAAAGAATGGTGCAGGAAAGACATGAGAAGTTTTGAAGCAAAACTGGATAGGGTCAAACTAGCAAGTGATGGTGAAAGGGTACAGAAATGTTGTAGTGATAACTGATAATAAAGACATTGCGGAAGCGACCAATGGTAAAAGCGAAGATTTATCATGGCAGCAGAAGGTTACTTGGCATTATCGGCTGGAACACAAACTAGCTTACTATGAATGTTTCAGAGCAATTCACATTAGTAGGAACATGAACTTAACAGCCCATCGGCTGGTTGCATTAGTATATGCTAGTAATAGTTAGCGGTAATAGTAACAATAATGACTTTGAGATAGGATGTATTTAGAACATAAATGGTTTTTCCTTTTAATGCAATTTAGTCGTTTTTGATAAAAAAAATTAGAAAATTGGACACTCGATCTCGGTTTTTGGATACCAACTAATACAATTAGGACTCAGTTTTTTTAAATACTTTTCTTCAATGTTTTTCCACAATGAGAATCCATATATTACCAACCATCGATTTATCGAACCAACCAACACTTTGCCATATTTGGTGGTTGCAATTCATTTCCCTCACACCTTGGTGTTTGTCCTCATTTACATTTTTATAAAAAGCCTCCGTCTTCTTCTCTAAGATGTTGACGACTCATACTGGACAACGGTGCAAGAAAACAGTAGGTTGGTACCCATATATAATGGACTTAACGAGTACAATCTTATTCTACCTGCTGTTAATATAATTCATATTTCTACAAAACCAATCTCTTATCGAATCTCTCATATCTATATTTCAAACATGATTTCTCTCATTTTTATCCTTCAATTTTTATTCACCAGTCAACATCTACAACTCGATAATTTTCGTCAATGTTGGAGGTAAGATTGATATTAAGCTAAACTTTAGGGCTATATTCTTAAAACTAAACGAGCTCAAAAGGGAAAAAAAGGGAAGAGAGGGCAGATGGTATTTCGCCTTCAAATTTGTCTTGACAGGTCAACATCCACAACTAGACGGTTTTCGTCCATTGGAGGTTAGATTGATATTCGCCAAAAATATGAGGAACAAAGATATGTGTACTATAAACTAATCCAGGCCAAAGAGCAAATAACCCATTTGTTTTCCTTCTCTTCAGTGCTAGCCCATACATTACTAGCGATCGAATTATTGAACAAACCAAAACCTTGTTTGTCATATTTGGCAGCTAGTTATCCTTTACCGCAATGCTCTCTTTCACACTTGAACTAAAATGCAAGTCCACCTGATTCTATTAGTGGACAGACATAATCTCAAGAGATTAGGTTGTATCGTCGTTTGTCGCATAACATTTCTATAAAAAGTCTTTAATCTTCTTCTCCTAGATATTAATGATAGATATGAGAATTGTTTGTGGGAAATATATAGTTAGTACCCCAGATAGAGTGGGACTTAATGAGAAAATTTTCAGTTTTGTGTCCTTTTGAAATGAATTCAAATCTAGGAGTGGGCATGAGATGGAGTGGATGGGATGAGATAGACCTTATCCCATCTAAAACGGGTCCGAGACGGGATGAACAGGAATTAAAAAATTTGTTGCAACGCAAAATAAAAAAACAAATGCCCTACCACCCTGGAGTTTATTTTGTTGTTCGTATTGCCGTGCAAAATAATTTTGTACTTATTCGAGTGATGTCTACTTTAATGTGGAGGTCACTATAGCATCCACTTTAGCTCGAGAACATGATATAACATTTGCATTGGTGTTGCACATGGGCTTGCCTTCCTTCACGAGGAAGTTCAGCCGCAATATCATTCACAAGAATAGATAAAATAAAAAGATAAAAAATAGATAGTCATCTAAAATATTCTCTTGTTAAAATAAGAAGCTTCTACACACATCCACCAAACACAAATTTAGGGGGAAAAGAGAAAAAAAAATCTCCAAATTCCGGCCATTTCTCAATTTATCCTTCAGTTTGGTTGTATTCCATTTTTTAGATTTGTTGGAAATTGTGTCTTGTGCATTTTACAGAGTTTTAGATGCATTGATTGAAGGCAACAACAACCACAAACATGTTAGTGTGAACAACATCTTGATGATGAGATGGACCCTATAGTGGATGCTCAAGTTCAGAGACATTGTTCCAAATTAAGAACATTTTCAGAGATTAAGACTCATACCATACAAAAGGAAAAGTGAGGGGAAATTAACATTTATAACAATAATGTCATTTATATATATGAACATTTTTTTATATCTATATATTTGTATCATTGCGATCTTAATAAAATTAATATTAAAAATTAAATTCTAGATGGGATCGGGATGGGATTAATCAATCCAAAAGACCTAGAAAAAATTAGGAAGGGATCAAGACGGGATGGGATGCCCACCCTATTCAAGTCTCTCAATAATTGTACTTCATACATCCTAGCTCTCAATATATGCAATGAAAATTTGTTGCCTTGCAACCAATAATCTTGGCATACGAGCTAACCAATATCAAATATGTTGGCATTTTGAGAAGTTGCACCATAGGGTCAATGTCGCTATACATCATAGCGAGGTGTCCTTATTGTTTCAACTTCTGGGTTATCATCTTGAAATCAATGCATTAAAATCATTGTTAATTGGCGTAAGCCTTGAATAAGTTCAGAAGAAATTCAACTTTTAGCAAAAACTAGTTAGTTTTAGCAACTATAAGGGATAGTAGACATACACCAAAAACCCCCATTAGCAACGGTTCTATATCGTGGGCGTAAGCCATTGTTACGGCTAGAGCCGTGGCTAACAGAGGCGTCGCGAAATTCCTTGTAACGGCTATAAACCGTTGCTAAACATTGTAGCACGGTTTTATGCTTGAGTGGGGGAGGTGATTTTCAGCATTTAGCCACGGTTCTAAACCGTTGCAAGAAACAATAGCAACGGTTTTTTAGCCGTGGCAAAAATAGCCACGGTTTTAAACCGGACAAGGTGTAGATATTAGCAATGGTTTATAAACCGTGGCTAACGAGGTAGCAACGGTTTTAAGCCGTGGCTAACGCTGGCCACAGTTTTAAGCCGTGGCTAAACAGTGAGAAATAAACCGTGGCAAACGTGATAGCAACGGTTTTTAAGCCGTGGCTAACTTTGGCCACGGTTGTAAGCCATAGCAACTAATGAAGACCGCCCACGGTTCCTAGCCGGTGGCTAGCTTTAACACGGTTGTAAGCCGTTGGTAATTAAAACAAAATTCAAAAAAAAAATCTGTTAGTTGCAATGGGTTTCAAACCGTTACAAATAATATAATCGAAAAAAAAATTTATATATTTTTTTGCTGCTGCAGCAAAATCACAGCCGTTAGCACCTGCAAAATCAGTCCTACACATAGTTCCACACACAAATGAGACAAAGAATCATGAATTGGATGAACTAATTCGCTCTAATTCAGCCTAACTTAAACAAATTAATTATCAATAATAATTCAACATATTACAAGCAATTGGTCATCGTGATGCTCCAAACCTCCAACATGATCACTTAATCAAATACATAATTATTCCTAATACAACTGGGTGATGTCCCTTTCAAAACACCTCCATGTTAGGCCAATCAGCTGCCTAGGTTACTAGATGCCAATAGATCCAACGGTTGTCGTTAACATCATGCAAAAAGGTGGGTTCTGCCAGTGACATTACCAGTAACACTGCGAAAATTAAAATCTGCTAGTCCTTTTCCAGATGAGTTCTACCAGATAGCTTCCTAAAAGCTGGAACTATGGGAGCTACATCCGATCCACTAGCAAGAAAACCAAGTCTGGTGAAATCATTTGTCATCTCAGCATAGTCCTCATTTACAGCATGGACAACAGCATCAATCAAAATCTGTTTATTTTGCTGCAAATACAGAATGATAAAGAGAGTGAGCACCATGTTGCAAATAGACCAGAAGGCAACCTGTTCCTGTGCATGTATATGTGTACCATAGTGGCACAGCACAACTTCTAAAATCTAAAATAGTAGATTTAGGAATATCCAAGAGATACCATATAACCATTCTGTTCTAAATGAACACATATTTGACAAGGAAAAATTCGGATTCAAGCCGATGAGAAACAATACGCACCACTGTGCGACAATTCTGTTTTTCTTTTCCCTTTTGGTTTTTTTTCTTTTATTTTCATATTTCTTCCTATTCATAATCAAACTTTACTCGATATGTCACTTTACATGAAACTTAGCAAATAGTTAATGATATCAAGCTATATTAGAATGTGAAATTTTCATAACAATCATTATGACATAAATATTCAAGGAACGAAGAACAAAGAGGGCAGTTTCAGGGCTTTTGGTTTTTTTTTTTTTTTTTTTTTTTTCTGTTTGCAGTAGTAGGTAATTGCTCTGTTTTTCAGCAGCAGCCCTATCAGGTTCTGTTTTAGCAGCAACTTGTTTGGTTTTGTTTTAGCAGTGGTTACATGTCCGTTTGGTAATTGGCTCTGAAGTATGTTTGTTGATTGGGTGTTATTATTTGGTGAAGTCACTTTTTGAGAAAATTATGGATATAGTTGAGATTTTTCAGTGACATGCCTAACATATCTATGCATTCCTTATGCTGGGTTTTTCTACAGAAAAATGAAAAAACCAAACAAACTAAACAAATACGATCCAGTTAGTAGTTCTGATCAAGAATTGCTACGGTGACATTAGAAGATGTGCTTCTTCCTATGGGTTTCTTCTTTGTACTAGATTAGACTTGAGGATAGTCAAGCAAACTCGTTACGCTGCAATCCATTACCGTTGAATGGACTCATGTGCAGTCCTCCAAGTATAGAATGGTGGTCAGATGTAATTCCTGTAGGTAAGTTCAAAATGTTCTCTTAGGAGAACTTAAATGCATGAGTAGAAGAAGTTGAGTGTTGCTTGTTCTTATTCAATTTACTTCCATAGTTCCATACCAACTTTAGCAATCCTCCTAATTTTCATAGATTTGAGTATATGCTTTACTTTCTTAGTCAGAAATTTATTCTCATGGTTGAATCTCATACTTCTATACCCAAAAAGTGCTCGAGAGGAACCAAACCCTTTGTATGGATATTCTTACATACCCCGGTAACAACTAAGTCACCGACATATACAACTAATGAAATAAAGCCCTAGAAACTGACAGAAGAATATTGCATGATCGTATTTACTGGTTTGATTCATGACATAAGAGCTAACTGAAGTATCCATTCTAATTGGTTACTCAATTCCATTCTTATTATGCTGAACAAAAAAAAAGTAAGAAGAAGAGGAAAAAAACACATTCTAGATAAAGCAATCAAACTTCAGTATCCTCAGGGCATGTTTTACATGAGACAGCTGAAGTGAAGAAACTAAAAGGCTAGATTAATGCTCAAAATTTATCACTTCAACTAACCACATGATAGGTAGAATATTTGAAGAGAATGTAAAGGTACCTGATTCCGGTATGAATAGAAATCATTGGATCCAAGAATCGTAATATCAAGACCTGCATGAGAAATTCTGTTAGGACTAGGATACTCGAAGTTCATAATCTTAAACAAATGAACAAAAAGCACCAGCAATACCTTGCAAGAGCAGCTTCTGTAGTACAACACCAAACTGGGCAACAGTTTCAACCTGAATGCACAAAGAAAATGCGACTTTTTAGGACAAGTATCCAATATTGGAGTTTCTACCATCCTGACAACAAAACTTACTTTGTCAAAAAAAAAAAAAAATTTGAAAGGAAACTAACAAAGACCAGGCAGCATATACTTATTTCCATTCAAAACTACTTAAAAAATCAGCATAGCTGGAACTAGAAGGGATAAATGGAAGCATTACAGGCAGCATATACTTAAAAAATCAGCATATCTGTACTGTATACACTATACAGACAACAACTTGAAATGCTTAACAATAGTTACAACAGATTTAACACATGAAACAAAATAAATGAATCTGTGGATTGAAGTTAGACAACAAGAAGCTTGACAAATAAATAATTTTTTATGAAGTGGCTATGATCAATACAAATCTCATATGAACTCATCAGAAGCTTCAACTTTTCTATATTATATAAGTTATGAAATGGAGTCCATTGATTGGACAAAAACAAAAAAAAAAAACATGAACCTATTTTGAGAACTTCCAGCAGAAGCCTGTGAGTTCCCTACATTATGTTAGCCAGCCTTTTTGTATTTAAGAATAGATATCACAGAACTGATTCCAGACATAACATCAACCCATAAACATATTATGAGTGCATAGTTTACTGCAAGAAAAGTGAGAAGTACATGAGCATTTCACATTACCACTTCAGCAGTCCGGGCACTGTTAATTCATGCAATTCAAAAAAATTGATGTTCTTTATGCTTGAGTTTAGTAGATGTTAAGGATAGTTATAATAGAAATGTAAGAAGAACAAAACTATAGAAGAATAAAAAATAAAAATACACCTGCGATAGTAAACGAGCCATTCCCAAAAGTCGCTCTTGATAATTCCCAAAAGTCCCTTACAGCCAGCATATCTGATTTGATAGGCACAAGGTGGGTGTGTAGTTACTGAAAATCTTTGCAAAACATTAGAAACAATTTAAAAACCTTTATTACAGTGAAAAAACTAAATATAACTGCAAAAAAAAGTAAACAATAGCAGATTTTGGGACTTACTGCAAGGGACGATCTGCTGATGATGCGAGGTACGCACTGATGCTGCTGCTGCGAGGGATGAACTGCTGCTCTGCGAGGGACGCACTGATGCGAGCTTGCTGCTGCTCGCAAACAGAGTGCGCTCTGTTTCACTGCAGAGTACCCACTGGCCAAATCATCGAACCACTTGCGCTGATGCCATTTCAGCTGCCATTGTCCTTTGCCATACTTCAATAAATGTTGTATTCAATAATCAAATTGGTATTCAATAATCAAATTACACCAACTATGAAGATTGACAACTTGTCACTGTTAAATATCTGTTGATGAAAGAATCTAGAAAGGGCAGAGTGCAGAAGGGGATATTGAACTCATGCTATGAGACAGGAGTTCCCATAATGGATAATAACTAAACACAATGCAGATCTGCAGAAGCTCAAGGAGTGAAAACCAAGAAACATCAGAACTATTGACAATAAATGATATACACAACAAAGTATGTAGAAACCTTGGCCAATTGCTGAGTCTGGATGATATTTATGCACATCTGAAACACAGGTTCTGCAGCAGAACCTAATGGCTGAAACAGATAGAACATGAGTATAAAAACTTTGTTGTTTCATTCAGTCTAGAAGAGACTTCCAAAAGTTTAAAAAAAAAGAATCGTGTAGAAAGAGTTTTATGGTGGAATAACTATAAGTTAAAAGTATTAGTTCGACATGAGCCTGACAGCTGTTTAATCAAATATAACCTTTTTAAATGACCAGGCAAGGGAAAAAGATACATGTGCTATAGATGTAAAACACTCAAGCAAGGGAAAAGATCTCTGTCGGCATTCGAAAGCTGCTGCCACTTTGCAATCAGTGGAGGCATTTAAAATCTCAAGATATCTTGGCTGTAATTCATCATCATAGAGAACAAGTTAACTTACTATTTTTGTTCAATACTGGCAGCCAACAAGATGAAACACATTACATGATACCTGAAGGTTTCGTTAGCATCACATACAATCCGAGGGTTTCGTTTCTAAAGGAGTTTAGACAAAAAGGGATTAGCAAGTGTCAGATATTTGACATAATAGCCAAAATGTAAAGTGAAAGACCACTTATATAAAACAAACCTGATATTTCCATTAGGAGATCTTCTAGCTCTAAGAAGCCATTTTTATATATCAATCACAGGACAGCCAGCTCAATAGGTGCTGAAAAATTAACATACTATAAATATATTTTATTTTTGTGCTACCCCCCTGAAAAGACTAAATAAACCTCAACGGCAGATGTCGATTCTCAAGATTCTTTTAATATATGTACATGCACTAAAAAAAGTCATGTAAAACTTCACCTGCTGGTAAGCATTCAATCTTCCTGAAGGATCAATGTAGTGCAGGGAATCTGGATGTCTAGGATTTCCATTTGAAGCTGAACAAAATTCAAATAATACTTTTAATGATTTGTCCTTTAAGTCGCAGACCTGCTGTCCAACAAAACCCTCCAAAGCAGCAACTGTCACACACAAATGCTCTAGCCCAGCCCGCACTCGTACTGCCACACTAAGCAGCACACCCTGCAGTACCAAGGCAACATGTTGACGTCTGGCTGCAACTTGCCCTCGCAGGCAACAGGCCATCAGCCAGCAAACACGGCCTCGCCCTGTTCACGACACCAACGACTGTCCCTTGCAGTCGTTCCTTGCAGCTATTCCAGGCCTGTCTCGGCCCTGCAATCGTTCCTCGCAGCTGTTCCAGGGTTAATGTCAAACTATCAGGAACAAGAAAAGGCATAAACAACTAATCCCAAACGAAGTACAATAAAAAGGAACAAGGAAAGAAGCAAATACATTTTCCTCACAGACTGCATGTGAGTAGCTTTGGGGTGATTATGTCATTTACTTGATCCTCATTTGACCAAGTTACGCGACAGAATTTGCATGAGCAATTTGAACAAAGCCAATCACCTGAAGGAAGCACCTGAAACAAAGAAAATAGTAATTCCTTGCTAAATGATAACAAATGTTCTGATATAGTATTGTTTGCCACTAGCAGCTAGAACTTTCATAGTCTAAAAGCTGCATTGTGATCTCAAAAAATTTATTTAAAAAAAATACAGAGTAACTGATTGTTCTTATTTTCAAAAGTACATTTCAAAGTAACATGATCTGGTGAAGCAATTTCTTTTGAATTGCAAGTTCTTTTCTTTTATAGGTGGTCATTGTAATCCATCATAAGCTTTGTATGAATTTGACTTTTAAAAAAATTTAAAACACACACGCACAAAGATACGAAAATAAATAATAAATCATTCAAACTGAAGTTCATCACCAGAACAAATCATCTTGTAATAGCATGCGGTTTATTCCAGGTGTGTGGAATATCGTTTATCTTTTGCAGAGGATACATACAGTTACAGAACAAATCCACCTAAAGCTATCCCATTTTCAGAATAGCATGACCACTAGATGTTTTAGGAATGTAAGCATTCATTTGGCAATGAAACCGCTGTTATTTAACTGAAAGGTGTAAACTCAAACTACAAAACAAACCATATGGTTATGCCAAAGCTATACCAAATTCCATGTTTTAGCCAAACAAAAGTCTAGCAAAGTAAAAGGAATTTTAACCGCAGAAAACAAGAGCAGAGCTTACCTAGGAGAATCAGTCAGGCTTTCCTGCTTCATGTAATAGCTCAGGCGCTTTCTTTAGGAGAGACTCATATTCTTGAGAGAACAGTACAATATAAAGATCACCAATTGAACTTGCAACATCAGCACCTCCATGACATGTACTACAAGAATTAAAAGAATCCAGGCTGGATTCGCTCTTCCTCTTTATAACATTGAAAAACCCAGTGGCAGCTTCTTGTTGATCATCCGTCAAACTGCTCTTCCATAACTCAAACTCCTGACACACAGTACAAAACTTTTTATCAATTTTCAAACTGAAGAACATGTAAGATTACAATTAAATGCAATGTACTAATGATCGGATTCAAGACAACTTTAATGCAGAATTAAGATATATATACATTGAAGAGAAATTAAGATATAACAAATAACTTCAGAAACAGGTCATCAAATTTAAAGGAAAATATAATCCTAAAATTAGCATGCCATGCCTTTTTGTCCATGTCTGGAGGATAGAAATTTGCACCAGGTGGTTTCAACATAGGGAATGCAGCTCTGTACTCAACACCCTTCCACACTGGTACAGGTTTTGTGGATTTTGTAAGCAACTTAACAACAGAGTCTGCACTAGTCAAGAACGCCTCATTCTCGTCAAGAGATGACTTGTTTACCAGAAGGAAAACCCTCAGGGCATGGTTGAATTAATTCACATCCATAGCCAAGGCTTCTTATTAGATTCCAGGTTTGCACAAATAAAGGAAGAACCACAACTGACAGCAAATTGGTGTTCCCTATCAAGTACAAAATTTCACAATTAAGGACCTTAACAGGCTTAACTTAAGTTCAATATAACAATTAGACTGAGGTTCATGCTTGTGTCTTGCCAGTTTGTAACAAACAATTCTTCTGTGTGTTATGTGTTTTCTTTCTTAATTTCCCTAGATTAAAGCTTTAAATGTGCTCTTGCCAATAATACCAATTTTATTAATTTCAAATTGTGAATTTTGGTACAAGAAAAATTCGTGACTTGATAATTGGAATTTATGCGAGACAACCACAAAAAAAATAATAATTAAAAAAAAAACTCACACACACACAGAGAGAGATAAAAACCAGTTTGGGAACTAAAAAACATGACCGCGTGTTGTTATTTATAGATGCAGTCAATGAGGTTCAGCGCACACAGTAGTCAGGGTCTAAACATAATGTTGGGCCTATTGGCTAATTTAAATACTATATATAGTTGAACTAAGGTCATACCAATTGTTGCGAATGAGAACTCAAATAGAAGAATTAATGTTTCAAATGGGATGAGGCAAGCAATAGTCATTTTGTGGTTAAGTCTATAGATACTTGCACTTAAGCTTCAGCTAGTTACCTTAAAATGAACAATCACGTGCCCGTAGTGTATTTTACTCAGCTCCTCTTTTGCTGCCACCATTACATTGCTTCCAACATAGTCGATGGCCTCAATCATCAAGTTCCACATGAGTTTTACACCATACGAAGAAATCACCAACTTCCAAATCCCCCATCATGTCTCCTTTTGGATCACTTTTGTAAAGTTTCACCCCACTCTTGTATTTGAAGCATAAGGAAAGTTTGATCTCTGTTGCGGGGTTCAATGATCCATGACAAGCGAAAGAGAATTGGTAGTTTGGATCTACAACCTCTATTGCTATCGCAATGACATTCCTTTCCCAATCACAAACTTTGTAAGTCCTTGACACTGAAGGAACAGAATTGCTTGGAGAAGGAAACCTCGCAACACCTTGAGAAGATGATGGTAATGGAGATGGAGGTAATGGAGATGGTGGTAATGGAGATGGAGGTAATGGATTTTCTGGTTGCCTTGTCGATTGTGCACGGGATGACGGTGTATCTTCAGTTATTTGAACAACTCCTTGTATTCCCTCACTTGTTGATGGTCTTACATAAGTTCCACTTTCAAGTATCTCTCGTATCCATCTAACATTTTCTTCCAATCTATCATATTTTTCTTCCCTTTTTTTTGCTTCCAATGTTTTTTCCAATAGCAATGAACGAGCGGGAAGTGCAGCATCATACTTCCTTTTAGAGACAGTGGTTCCAACACAACGAGTACGTCCCCTCGCTTCTTGGTCAAACACTTGGCTTAGAGGATCATCATCAATAGTGAGGTCAGTGGTACCCTCAGTTGAAGATTCTTGCAAGGCAGCTTTTTTTGCTTTAACTTGTTCCTTCAAAAGAATGAAAAAATAAAATAAATCAGGACGCAAATAATATTCAAACAACTACAAAGTAAATTAAGAATTGTGTATAAAAGACATCATTGGGCACATACCATATATTGTTCAGAACCATGCGTAGGTTTTACATCCTTTCCAGTGTGACATGCAATCCATATGTCAGTGTGTGTGACTGGTTCCCCATCAGGGTTCTTCTCAACCTATATACTTGAAAGATTAGTCTCAGCCTATATAGTTAAATGATATATAATATTGCACTAGTAGCTAGAAACTCAATTACCATTTCATATTCTACTTCTGCAGCACTCTTTTGGCCACCCCCCATACATACTTTGAAGCCTTTTTGTTTTTTGCATTTTGGGCTCTAATTGCCTTCGCTTCAGGGGTGCTCTCATAGCGAACAAACTCCTTCCAATCCTCCTCTCTTACACCATTTGGAACATGCTTCTCTTGTTCCTCAATGGTAGGATACTTATCCAAATAATTCTTCCTAAGATCTGCCTTGAACCTTCTATAATATTCAGGCATTTTCAAATGCACACTCTTTTTCACATAATTTGGGATGTCGTATTCACGCTGCAAATAAGCCATTGAGATATAAGTTGAAAATAAAATAATACATTATGAAAATCAATGATGTAAAATCTCACCTTGAGGCCATTCCACACATCCTCTTTGTAGTTGTCAGTAACATGGTGCCAACCCTTGAATTTGATGGGCAGAAGGGTTTCAACAAGCTTTCCAATGTTTTTATTGAAATTTCTACCACCAGGTCCAACTGCTAAACCGTGGATGTTGAACTGTATGGTCTGTTTAACTTCAATGTCATCATTTGTAGATTTAGTGACATCAATGGTGGAGAGATTGCCGCGAGTACTATCCATTTCTATAAATGACAGTATAAATATTAATAATTATCAAACAAAAAGAAATAAAAATCAACTATATACACCACATTTATAGATAATTTCCTTCCACAACATATCACCACAAATAGATTTTTATAAAGCATTGGAAAAGCCAATCTGAATACATAGCTACAAAGCTTCCCTTTCCCAACTCAAAAGTCAAATAAGAAACAAAGACAAAATATTTGGTCTCAACCAAAGAGGATGACTAAAATAGCATTAGAAATGCATCAAAAAATATTGTAGCGTAGAAATGCAACTAAAATAGCATTAGAAATTGCTCTCAACATCATTAGACTAAAGTCATGGTGGTTTTATGATCAGTAACATGTAACCAGTGCTGAACATGAGAGCTCTTGTAGCTTCATCAACGTAATAAGGAAGTTTTGGTTTGACCTCTGATATATAAATATGGTTTGATAACTTTAAAAAAAAAAAGAGTACGATCGTATCTTAAAAAAATGCATGGTATAGAAGCTAAATCATGCATTTCTTAAACTTCAATGTGGGCAAATAATTGTTGATCTAAGCTGAATGAAATATCAATCGAGGAGGAGTAAATGGCTCCTTTTCTCTCTGGCATCATGCCTTGAAGACCCACCCCTTTGAGAAATCAATATACCACATAACTCATTTGGTAAGACACTACACCAAAAACCCCCATTAGCAACGGTTTCTAGACCGTAGGCGTAAGCCATTGCCACGGGCTAAGAGCCGTGGACTACAGGGGCGTCGTAAAATAATTTGTAACGGCTATAAACCGTTGCTAAACATTGTAGCAACGATTTTATGTTTGGATGGGGGCGTTATTTTCAGAAATTAGCAACGGTTATAAACCGTTGCAATAAAAACAGCAACGGTTCTAAGCCGTGGCAAAGTAGCAACGGTTCCAGACCGTTACAAAGTGTAGATATTAGCAACGGTTATAAACCGTGTCTAACAAGATAGCAACGGTGTATAGCCGTTGCAACATTAGCTACGGTTTTAAGCCGTGATAAAGTTCATATATTAGCAACGGTTTTAAACCGTGGCTAAGATTAGCAACGGTTTTTAGCCGTGGCTAACCATGGCAACGGTTACAAACCGTGGCTAAATAGTGTGAATTAAACAGTGGCAAATGTGCTAGCAACGGTTTTAGGCCGTGGCTATCCATGGCCACGGTTTGTAGCCGTAGCATATGAGAAAAAAAAATTCAAAAAAAAAAGAAATCTGTTTTGTTGCAACGGTTTTAAACCGTTGCAAGTTAATATAATCGAAAAAAAAATTATATTTTATTTTTTGCTGCTGCAGCAAATGCACAGCCGTGGCACCTGCAAAATCAGTCCTTACACATAGTCCACACAAATGAGACAAAAGAATCATAAATTGGATGAACTAATTCAGCCTGAATTAAACAAATTAATTATCAATAATAATTCAACATATTACAAGCAATTGGTCATCGTGATTGCTCCAAACCTCTCCAACATGATCACTTAATCAAATACATAATTATTCCTAATACAACTGGGTGATGTCCCTTTCAAACACCTCCATGTTAGGCCAATAAATGGATAAGAACTAAAACACAATGCAGATCTGCAGAAGCCGAAGGAGTGATATACACAACAAAAGTATGTAGAAACTTTGCCAATTGCTGAGTCTAGATGATATTTATGCACATCTAAAACACAGGTTCTGCAAACTGAGCAAACCTAGAACCTAATGCCTGAAACAGATAGAACAAGAGTATAAAAACTCAATTGTTTCATTCGGTCTAGAAGAGACTTCCAAAAGTTTAAAAAAAAATAAGTCGTGTAGAACTATAAGTTAAAAGTATTAGTTCGACATGAGCCTGACAGCTGTTTAATCAAATAGAAATTTTTTAAATGACTCAGGCAAGGGAAAAGATACCTTTGCTATAGATGTAAAACACTCGAGCAAGGGAAAAAGATCTCTGTTGGCATTCGAAAGCTGCTGCCATTTGCAATCACTGGAGGCATTAAAATCTCAAGATATCTTGGCTGTAATTCATCATCATAGAGAACAAGTTAACTTACTATTTTTGTTCAATACTGGCAGCCAACAAGATGAAACACATTACATGATACCTGAAGGTTTCGTTAGCATCATTTATATACA
>QNQO01011660.1:0-47234 GCA_003290165.1 Berberis thunbergii
ACAGCCTGCATGGAGAAGCTTGCCCTTGTACTACCTGAAAGACCTCCATTGGTTCCAAGGCAGTATGGTCGATGTGCTGTGATAGGGAACTCAAGAGATCTTCTTAAGACAAAGTTTGGGGAGGAGATAGATGAATACGACGCTGTTATTAGAGAAAATGGTGCACCAATCCAGGTTTATATACCAGTTCTTTGGATGGCGTTGGTCGCTATTTGGCTTTCATCTGTTGACTTATCATAGTTTTTCTTTTGTTTATGTTCCCGAACTATACTGAGTACGTAGGCAAGAAGAGTACATTTCACCTTCTAAACAGAGGATCTGCCAAGGCGCTCGATAAAGTTGCTGAGTTAGATGGTATGCACGTCATTCAATGTACTTTCAGGTCCATCTTTCCACTACTAGATGTATGCTAAAGATTTGTTTTGTACAGAAACTGGGAAGGAGGTCTTGATCGTTAAAACCACAATTCATGACATCATGAGCAAAATGATTCAGGTCTGTATCAATGTATGTTATTTACTTTCTTCTGTCTTGATCATTAAAACCACAAATTCATGACATGATGAGCAAAATGATTCAGATCTGTGAATTCACCAACCTAAAGGTTACTTACAATCTAGTTTATTGAATTGCCCTCCCTTTTGTCCTACATATGCCTAATGTTCTCTCTATTATCATAATTGACCCCAACCATATATACAATTGTTGTGAAGCATTTTGGTTTATTTCATGGGAGTTTTACCTTGCGGCTTATACAAGTAACTTAAGTTACAACTTTGACATTTTTCTCATGTAGGAAGTCCCAATCCCTAATGATGTATATCTCATGTTAGGGGCATCCTTTGGGTTTGCTGCAAAAGGAACAGGGCTCAAGGCTCTTGAGTTTGCGCTCTCCATTTGTGACTCTGTTGACATGTATGGTTTCATTGTGGATCCAGGCTATAAAGAATGGTAATGTGCTCATTTTATTTAGGATCCTCATCAACGCACTTTTTTTTCTTCCCCCTTTTCCCTTTGAACTTCAACAGGTCTTAGACACAAAGGGACACTTATTGACAGCTCTTGGTTATGGGTTGTGGCCTTCAATGGTACTTCCCTCACAAATTGTCCAAACTTTAATCCTTCCAGACTTCTGTTATTATTCTGTGAAAAGGTTGGTGATCAAGCTTTCATCCGCATATGTACATGCCATTATCAATACCTGTCTTTGACATGTACATAACATTCATATCATATTGATGCAAGGGTATGTATTATTTGTTCTCTTCCAAACCCACGTCTGCCTTTTACTCGTTTTCTCCTGTTTTTTCACTTATTTCCATTGCTTTGCTCACCTTCTGCTCATGCAATAATTTTCAAGTAAGCATTGGCTAGATTCATGATAATCAGACAGCTGATCTTGTGGTTTGTCTTGTAGGAGCTTATTTAATATTGTATTTCATGGGCATCATGTTCACAGTTTCTCAGCAACATAAATCTTATTTCTATTTCAATCTACATTTTTTAATTTTTTTTATTGATTACAAATTGCTTAATATTCTTGCATATGAAAAGAGGAATCTAAAACATCTGCAACTGCTTCAGGTCCATCTTGCCAGATCATATCAAGGAACGTTATTCATTGTTTATTAAAAAGCTTTTAGAGCAAAAACTTGATAATTTTATATTTCAATGCCTTGTGCAGGTATGTGTTTAAACATCCTCGCCCTCCAAAACCTAAGTCGCCACGCATATATGAGGCTCATGTTGGTATGAGCAGCTGGCAGGATTATTTTTCTCTGCTGTAAAACAGAGCATACTCTATTTTTCAGGGCAAGAAGAGGTTGCGGAGCGGATGGACTGGGCGGTCTGGGGTCTGGTTGCTGCGGACTGTGTTGCGGTTAGAATGCTGGTAAGGCAATGGCGTGATGGAGGCTGCTGGGCGCTTGTGTAGTAATGCGGATGCTGAGTTGCTGAGTTGCTGCGTTGCAGTGGCCTGATTGTGCTGTTGATGGGCGCTGTTGCAGACTGAGGTATGAACAGCTGATCTCTACCTTGTTAAAGGAAGTCTTCTCGGGTATGGGTAGTGGTTTCAGCGCGTAGTGGTTTCAGCGTAGTGGTTTCTATGCGTAGTGGTTTCTATGCGTAGTGGTTTCAGCGAAGTGGTTTCAGCGTTGGAGATCTATGCGTAGTGGTTTCAGCGAAGTGGTTTCAGCGTTGGAGATCTTATGGTGTTGGAGATCTATGCGTAGTGGTTTCAGCGAAGTGGTTTCAGCGTTGGAGATCTATGCGTAGTGGTTTCAGCGAAGAGTGCCATTGAAGAGTGGGTGGTTTCAGCGAGAGTGGTTTCAGCGAGAGAGGGTGGTTTCAGCGAGAGAGAGGGTGGTCTCAGCGAGGGTGGTTTCAGCGAGGGTGGTTTCAAACCGAAGGAGTAGTTCCAGCGAGGGTGGTTTCAAACTGAAGGAGTAGTTTCAGCGAGGGTGGTTTCAGCGAGAGAGAGGGTGGTTTCAGTCAGAGAGAGTGGTTTCAGTGTGGTTTTCCTGTTGAAGGGTGGTTTGTGCTGAAAGTGGTTTTTGACATTGAGATCTCAAGTGTGGTTTGTTGAAGGGTGGTTTGTGCAGTGAGAGTGGTTTTGTGCAGTGGTTTTGCACAGTGGATACTCAGATCTCGCAAGGTACATTACGGGCTTGAGTAATTGCAGAAGACACTCAGATCTCGCAGGGAGGAGGAGGATCTCGCAGGGAGGATGATCTCGCAGGAAGGAGGGATCTCACAGTCGACAACATCTCACAGTGAAGATCTCGCAGTAAGATCCTACAGTTTTTCCTAATCTTTTTATTGCTCTGATGTCAGTATGCTTGTGGAATAGTATTTGTATGTTTGTTAATTTGTACTAATTCTTGGGAGAGATGGAGTTCAAAGAAGAAAATTTTCGTTTGTTGAAAATTGATGGGAAAGAATTTGGGATTCGAAAGTCAAGAGGAGGTTTGTTGTTACTTGAATCAAGCTCGAGGGTTAGAATCAAAGTTTTTGTCGAATTGCAGATGGGAAAATGGATTGAGTTTCAACTCAAGAAAGCCTTAGAATCAGGCTCTAATGGCTTCTCAGCCAGCTGGAAAATCAACAATAGATGGGTTATGATGGTGAAAGAGGCCAATATAGGAGGAATCTTCCTTTCTATTTTGGTGGGTTGGGGATCAGGGTCCAAAACTCTCAGGTTGCCAGCTGGCGCGGAAGGAACAGGCTGGAAACAATTCGCCCAAGCTTTGAATGCGATGACTCTAAATAAGGTGCCTAAGCCTTATCCTAAACAGCAAGTTAGCAGAGATGGGGTTTCAAATCTGCCAGGTATTACTGTTGTCCCACCTTCGCGCAACAGATCATTTGTGGAGGTAGTGGCCACTAATCCCTCCCGTGTGAGCCCTACCCCGATTGCTGGTAAGGTTCCCATTGCAGCACCTTCCATTCATCGCGACTCTCCTATTGTTTTCTTGTCCCAAGTATGGGGCAATCAGCTTCCTCCAGATTCCGTGGCAAGAAAGAATCTTGCAAGGTCACTGATAGAGTTGCCTGAGTCAGAGATTCAGTGGACACCTGTTGCTCTTCCGTTTGGACGCACAGCTTTCTTGGTCTTCGCCAACTCTCCACACGTGTCCTCATGCGCAGCTTTCGACCCACCTCCTAGTATGCCGACAATGAAGGATCAGTCTCCCCCGCACTATTCAATGCTTCCCAATTCCCCGGCCTCTCGTGCCGCTTCAGCGGGTAAAGTTGGAAAACCTTTGTCTGAGTCAGTTCGCCCATCTGAGCAGAATAAAGGCAAAGGTATTGTTGGGCCTTCACCCAACAAAGGACCTAAGTCTTTTTCGGCACAAAGCTTGGCTAATTCTAATAATCAACAGTCAGCTGGCAATTATTGGAAGGTGTTAGAAGCGGTGGAAGAAGATGTCTTCAACCTGGATCCTCTTTTATCCAAGATGTCTAAGCAGGCCCACAGGGATCGAAAGCTAGCAAGAAAAGCACAGCGTGACAGAACCGCTGAATGGGCCAACTTTTCAGTCTTTCCTACCAGATCAAGGTTTATGCTTAAAAAGCGATCCAACAAATCAATCTCAACCCACCAGGCAGGGCAGGGAGAACTTAAAGGTGGTAGTGCCCTTGCTGGACTAACAAGGGGAGAGCCTTCTAACCAGACCCAGGATGTTTCGGTTTCTTTACCTTACCCCCCGGGTTCGAGCCACTAGCAGCTCTTTGTGTTGAAGCACATGATTTGTCTACAAATCCATGTGTTCCTCACGCGGAGAGTTTCTCATCTACCCCAGACCACGTTGGTGCCACTCCAGGTTTTGAGGTCCCACAGGATTCTGGCAAGTCTCCAATTTTTGTTTCTAGGGTCCATGACAGGGCGGAACCTTCTGTCTCTAACTGTCATGCGACTCATGAAGCAGCATCAGATCGTTCGGCTTTCAAAGACATTGGCTTCACAGTGGGAGTGGACCTCAATCAAAATGAAAACAGGGCTTTAGATATGGTTCAAGCTGCAGCACAGGGTAGAATATCTGGCACAGCACTGGACCAATGCAACATATTCGGGTCTGAAGGTTTTACATGAATCTTAAAATTCTTTCGTGGAACTGTAGGGGGCTCGGAAATCCTGAGCGGCAAAGGGGCTGTCGTAGATTAATTACAGAGAATCGTCCAGATCTTGTTTTCATTCAGGAAACGAAATTGGAGAGATGCTCTAGAGAATTTATCAGAAAATTGTGGGGTGATAGTTCTTTTGACTGGGCTATGGTGGAATCCATTGGCAGCTCGGGCGGCATTTTAGCTATTTGGGACAATGATCTTTTGCAGATGAGGGAAATATTGAAAGGGATTTTTTCCCTTTCTATTCAATTCCAAATGATCTCGGATAACTCAATTTGGTCAGGGACTAACATTTATGGTCCATGTGATCCTTCACTTAGAGACCACTTCTGGGAAGAACTTTATGACATTGCTGGTTGGGTGCAATCTCCATGGGTGTTAGCCGGTGACTTCAATGTTGTCCGTCATATGAATGAAAAAAAAGGATGCAGGAGGAGGTCCACGAGCATGCAGAAATTCAATCAATTCATTAATGAGGTGGAACTCGCTGATTTCAGTCTTAAAGGGGGGAAATTCACATGGTCAAATCATAGAGATCTCCCTATCCTTTGTCGACTTGATCGATTTCTAGCCTCGGTGGATTGGATTGACAAATTTGGTGATAAAGTCGAATGGCTCAAAGGTGCAGCTGGTTCAGACCATCACGCGATTTTGCTTGCGAACTCATCTATTGCTGGTGGTACTCGCCTTTTTTCCTTTGATAACGGTTGGTTTGATCACCCTACCCTGGCAGAGGATATGAAAACTTGGTGGAACAACTCAGTAGTCTCTGGCCACCCTGGATACTGTTTATGGTGGAAACTTAAGGCTCTCAGATGCAATCTCAAAAGCTGGCGGACTAAAGTTTGGGGTAAGACAAATCTATGTATTCAAAATATCTCTGATTTAATTGCTATCATTGATGCGGATGAAGAGATTAGGGATTTGACTGTTGAAGAGAGGTCTTGTAGAGTGCAACTACAACAAGAGTGGGCAATATTAACCAAGAGAGATGATGAGTTTTGGAGAATCAGATCAGGAGTCAACTGGGTTCGTAATATGGATCAGGGGACTAAATTCTTTCATGCACTGGCTAACAGACGTAGACTGTTTAACTCCATTGAAGCTCTCAGCACGGGTCAGGAATTGGTAGTGGATGAAATCAGTATTAGAACACTCTTGATTTCTCACTTCAAGAAGTTGTTCCATGAAAAGGAGGAGTGGCGACCTTTCTTCTCGGGGATTACCTTCAAGTCTATCTCTCAGTCTACAGCTACTGCCTTGGTAGAAAACTTTTCGGAGATGGAAATTAGAGCGGCAATGGAAGATCTAAAATCTGAAGTTTCCCCAGGTCTTGATGGTTTCTCAATGGTGTTCTATTTGAATATGTGGGAGGTAATCAAAAATGATTTTCTGAAAGTTGTTGCAGATTTTAACTCGAGAAACTTTCTCGATTGGCGGTTGAACACCACTATCATATCACTCATTCCTAAGTGTGCGGGAATGCGGACGGTAAATGATTTTAGACCTATCAGTATTTTGAATGGGGCCTATAAGATCATTGCCAAGGTGTTGGCTAACAGATTGAAAATAGTTCTTCATTCAGTCATTTCTCCTTTTCAAAGTGCAGCAGTCAGTGGAAGACAGGTGGTTGATAGCCCTTGATTGCCAATGAAATTATTGATTCCAGAAAAAAACAGGGTGTTCCAGGGCTTGTTATCAAATTAGATTTCTCCAAAGCCTTTGACAATGTCTCTTGGAGATACTTGGATTTGGTAATGGCTCGCATGGGGTTTGACTGCAAATGGATTCATTGGCTTCACACTTGCAGATCTACAGCAAATTTCTCTCTGAAAATTAATGGTCAACTGCACGGGTTTTTCAATAGCTCGAAAGGCCTTCGACAAGGCGATCCTCTATCTCCTCTTCTTTTTACTATAGCAGCAGAAGGTTTAACCCAAATGATTCTTAAAGCGGTTGATGCTGGCCTAGTAAGAGGGTTTTCTGTCGCGGAGGGTAGTCCACCCGTCTCTATTCTCCAGTATGCGGATGATACTATCCTCTTTTGCGATGCGTCCGCTTCTCAGGTTCTGGCTCTTAAGAGAATTTTGCTTTGGTTCGAAGTTATTTCAGGACTGAAAATCAACTTCCATAAATCAAGGGTGTTGCCCATTGGAGATGTCCCTCATTTGCACCAGTTGGCGGGTTTATTGGGTTGTTCAGCAGGTCACCTTCCAGTTAAGTACCTGGGCATGCCATTGGGGGCTAGTTTCAAAAGTAAAGCTGTGTGGGATGAGACGATCGAAAGGATGGAATCGAAACTAGCGTCTTGGAAACGCAAATTTCTCTCCAAAGCAGGCAGACTAGCTCTTGTCAAATCCACATTAGCATCTATCCCGGTCTTCATGCTGTCTCTTATCAAGGTTCCCTGTTCCATAGCTGCCAAGATGGAATGGATCATGCGCGATTTTCTTTGGGGTTCTTCTCATAACTCTAGAAAGATGCATTTAGTGGGCTGGGAGAAAATTTGTTGCCCTAAATCCCGAGGTGGTTTAGGCATTCGTCAGGTCCTCACTTTCAATATTGCATTACTTTCTAAGTGGCTTTGGCGATTTGCAGATGAGAATGATAACTTATGGAGATCTCTCATCATGGACAAATATGGGCGCAATAGATGGGTTTGGGAAAAGAAAACTAAGTACACTTCCTTCGGCTGCTCTTTGTGGAAGTCTATCTCCCGGTGCGCAAGTGGCTTCTACCCTCACACCTCTCTCCAATGTGGAAATGGTGATCTCATCTCTTTCTGGCATGATGTTTGGTGTAGTAACCAATCTTTGAAGGATCTGTTTCCAAGGTTGTTTATCTTTAACAACAATCAATTTGGGAGTGTTAGCAGTTTTTGGTCTAACGACAACTCTTGGGACCTTTCCTTTCGCAGACACCTTAATACTGAGGAATTAGAGGAGTTCGCTAATCTTATGCATTTGTTGGGTAGACAAATACTCTCAGAGGGACCAGATAGTTTGGTGTGGAAGGGTAAAGGTGTGGGCTTCTCGGTTAAAGAATTTTCGGATATGTTGGCTACATCTCATTATGAGACCCACTCTAACCCCTTCATTACCTCCCACAAAAATCTGGTATGGGTGAAAAACCTTTTTCCTCGGATTAATTTCTTTAGTTGGTCAGTTTTGCACGAGAAGATATTGACTAAAGATAGGTTAAGGAAAATGGGAATCCTCACTGGGAGTCTTTGTGTGCTTTGCAATGAACTTGAAGAAACACTCGACCATTTGATGCTTCATTGCAGTTTCTCCAAATCCATTTGAAGCAGTTTTTTGGTGGAATTCGGTTTGAGTTTGATGTTTGAAGGCTCCATTTTAGATTGGCTAAGTTGGTGGTCTCAAGCTAATCCTTCCCGTCGGGGGAGTGGTTATGGCGTAGGGTCCCTCACGTTCTCATGTGGTGTGTGTGGAAAGAAAGAAATAAAAGGGTTTTTGAAGGACTACACAGATCGGAGCACTCTATCTTTATCGAGATTAGAGAATTGCTGTGGAGGATGGGTTCGGCATGTAATTTATTTAAGGATTTGGGGTTTGACACTTTTATAGTGTCTTGGCATTCCTTGATATAGGAATGTTTCTCGTTGTAATTTATTTCTCTTTCTTTCATTAATAAACAATTTCATGTTTGACCGTAAAAAAAGAAAAAAAAAAAAAAAAAAAAAAAAAAGAGTTCTTCCTATTCCTTTTAAAGCCCTTATGATAATTTTGTGGTTAGGTAAGGATCCAGCTTTAATTAGGTAGCTCCAGAAAGAAAATTTAAATTATAATACACAAGTATGATTTTGATTGATTATTACTATTTTTAATGATAACAAGGAGTTTTGTCTTTCTCATTAGGTACACAAGTATGATTTTGCTTTGATTATTACTATTTTTAACACAGTCATGTTTATAACTATAAGACCAATAACTGTCATTACACCAAATTGACATTTTTGTAACAACCCAAAAAACAGTATCACTTTTGAAGTGTAACAATTTTACACATTTTCACAAACAAAATGATACAATAATTGTATCACCATGAAGAGTATGATTATAAAAGTGATACTATTCATGGTGATCCAACTTATTGTATCATTTTTTTTGTGTTGCTGTTTTTCATTTTTAGAATAAATTTAGTTTTGACTTAAAATTGTTTGGTGAATTGTAACATCTCAAAAGTGATACTGTTTTTAGAGATGTTACAAAAGTGTCAATTTGGTGTAGTGTGTGAAAGGGAAACCTTTGCAACAAACGGCTGGGAATGTTGCAAGCCGTTTGTTGCAAGAAATTGGTTGGATAACATGATTTCAAGTGCCTGTTGTTTTGAGTAGACGTGATTTTAGTCATCTTATGTTTATGCTGCTTTATCAGGATCTGATTATTCCCAAGGGATTACCTATTAACAGTTGTCTTGTTCATACTGGGCAACTGTCACTGAAAAAATTCCCTTAACAGTTTGATGTAATTCATCCATGAATTGAAGTCTGCCGTGAACTGTAGTTTTTGTAAATAAGGCATTCGTGAAATTCCATACTGTTGAACCAATTGACTCTCCACAATTCTCCCTCCCAGTATCACATTTTTCCTCGTGTGGTGTTGTCATTTGAGAGGATCTTGAGCTACAGAAGTATAGTCGCTATCATAATGAATGATTGTGAATAATTAGATGATCTTAAGTTTGGTTTGAGTTTACCTTTTTTGATCAAACAACTTGGATTGTACAAATTGCAGGCAGTACCGGGAACATGTAAAGGATCTTTCTTGTCTGTTAAAGAATCTTTGTCAAACTGTTATTGTAGGTAACAATCCATTCAGTTTCTTGTTGCAACCAACGAATGGAATACCATGTGTTCCATTTTCTGCAGGACAACCTTATGATGATCAGGTACCACTACCTAGAGTTATATCTGATATAAGTCTACAACAGTACTGTATCAATCTGTCATTGTTTGTCACTACCCTTCCTAATTATCTTTCTCATTTGCAGCTTCTCAGCATCCTTCTTCCTCTTCTGAAGCAGATATCTCTACAGAAGGACATAAGGCCTTCACTCTACAAAAAATTTCACATGCCCGAGTGGTTTCAAAGGCTCAAAGCCATTATATTTGAATGGCAAGTTATTTCATTTAAAGGTACAAATAGTACACTTTTCTCTTCGACATCAAAATTTTCTGCATAAAATACATATATAACTGAAACAGAGGGCTTGAAATCCCATCATTGATTGGGTTTTGCACACACTTGCTGTACATGCAGGGTCTCTTGAGGTGGACAAGATGGCGATCCTTCTTTATACCCAGGGTCGGAGATATGTGGGGGCAAATAGGGGCACCTATTTGATGATGATGATCCATCTTTATCCCTAATGGACTTAGTGGCCTAAACTGACACATTGTTCTTTAACTATAGGAATTCAACCGTGAACCAGTCATTCCTACATATTCAGCTAGACCCGATCAAGTAGAGAAAGCATTAAGATATGTGTTCAATGCAGCAATGAGCAAACTCAAAGGCAAAAAAACTGATAAATCCTGAAAATTCAGCGCCAACAAACTGGATACCTATTGGTGATCAAATACTTATGACGGCTACTATAGTCCTTGCATATGTTGCTGGAGTAGCACCGTCTTGCAAGGCGTATTCTTATCCTGAAAAAATGTTAGATGATGATGCTGTGCCTGCAAACACTTTTTCTGGTAGGTAAGGGTACTGTAATGAACATTTTTTAGTTCTTTTCCTTAACCATTTTATAAGGTTAACGCATCAAATATGAACTGATGGTACGGTTGAGTTAACTTTTTATTCTGAGTTTAGTTAGATTTTCCCTTTTTGCAGTATCCTGAAGAGTGATCACCAAAGCAACGTGGACTATGCTTGGAATGAAGTAAGAGGAAAACTTTTCGGTGCACTTGATGTTGTTCAACATGACAAAAGTTTAAGACATAGAATGGATGAATATGAAAAATACAAGGATGTATAAGGATGCACTGCCTATGTTGCAGGTCTTAATATATGGTTGTTACCGTAGAAAATTATAGTGTGCTTTGAGTTTATTTGTTACTGAAGGAGATTTTAGTAGATGATATGAAATTAGAAAATTTACGGTCTGTTTTTTCCGTCCCAATGACAGGTTTTTATTTTTATTTTTATTGATTTTTTTTTCCAGTATGTTAACATAACCGGCGATTCTAAAGCGCCATTAAAATGTAGGGTTTTTTTTACAGATTTGTTAAGACAACCGGCGCTTTAAAAGCGTCGCAAAACATATTGAAAAATATTATTTTTACATAACCGGCGCTTTTAAAGCGCCATTAAAAGTTATAAATACGGCGTTTTCAGTTAAACGGAAATGTAATATCCATTTATTTAGCGCTAATATAAGATTTGGCGGCGCTTAGAAAGCGCCGCAACTGGTCACTTTTAACCGGCGCTTTACAATAAGCGTCGTTAATCTTTTGGCGGCACGTACCTTTGCCGGCACTTCTCGGCGCTTCTCATAATGCCGTTAATGCTCTAAACCGACACATTGTTAGCATTACCGACGCTTTTGAAAACGCCGCTTAAATCAGATTTGTTGTAGTGTCTTACCATTATCTGACATCCAAGCAACCGGGCTTGCGAATTTAACACCATATAACCCAATTTATTGCATTAAAATTAAAAAAAAATTTATAGTTGATAATCAAATTTACTCAAGGTCCATAAGATGCATGGAAGGCATAACTCAGAAGGGAAAAAAACAAAAAAAGCAAAGAGGAGACCACCATGACAATGATTTCTTGCACCAAGACTAATACTCCACATCTATGAATGCTAAAAACACTTTCCAATTAATTGATCAAATTTCAAAACATGTTTCACTATACGAAAGTACGAGCTAAGGGGATCAAGGTAATTATTTCCATCAGACCATCATGCATAGACATTGTTCTAAATTAGCTAAAAACCTTACAATTCAAAACAAAAAATGAAGGTAACAACATGCAAATTTATCAGTATTCAGTAATTCCTGCTGCATTTCACCATAAAAAATGCAAGGTAACAATAGACTTACCTAATGGTAAGTTGAGGATGTTCTCTAAAGCGCAACCACAAACACAGGGAGGGCAATAATAAGAAGAAGCTTGAGTAGTAGAAAACCTCCTTGAAAAATGCCATTACAATCTTGGCCCGACTATATAACCAACCAACCAAACACTCACCATGAACAACACCAACCTCAGAACCACAGGGCTGCAACATCCATGCAATTGATGATGATGAGCCATCTAATATATTCTCTCAAATCCAATCAAACCCCACTCTCTCAAAATCAAATCCAACCAATACCCAACTTCTGTATTGAGAGATATCAACGAAAACCAACAATCTAACCATCATCAAAGATCAAGAGATTCAATTTTTATGACACCTTGTTGTAGGATCTGAATCATGGGATCAAAATATGAGCTGAAATCAAAGTTGAAATCATCTCTGCTTTCTTTTCTTTCAAATAGTGTGTGTGCCAGTTGAGTAATAGAGAGAGATAAAGATGAATTATTAAATTGTAAGAGCTCAAACTCCAAATAAATTCAATCAATGGGTGTTTGTGCTTTGTGTTTGGGTGAAAACACAGGAGAGAGGAGAAACAGAACAGAGAAAATGAAGACAGATGGAGTTTTCCATTCACTGTCCGTCTCTTCAATGATACGAGTTGACATGGAGTAATTCCTAGCCGTTTATGTGCCTGATTCAGGTAACAAACGGTTGAGATTGACATGCTATCATATCAGGCGTGATAAGCATGTGAAGGGTATTTTTGTAATCCAAAATAGGCGAAATGGTGGCACGTGAGGTGTTTTAAAAGTCAAGGCACGTTTACTGATAGTCTTAGGGGGAAAGTGCAATTTAAATGTTAATGGAAAGTAAAGCTGAATAAGCTATATATTATAGGCAGGAAATTATAATTAATTATTATTATTATTATTATTATTATTATTATTATTATTATTATTATTATTATTATTATTATTATTATTATTATTATTATTATTATTTTAGGGTGTGATCTTAGGGGTGGGCATCCCATCCCGCGATCTCGTCCCGTCTAGTCCCAATTTTTTCGGGTCTTAATGGGATTGAATAATTTCATCCCGATCCCGTCCCAATCTAGAATGGGATGGATGGGATGAAGATTTTCAATCTCACCAATCACGTACCGTTCCGAACTAATTTATTAATATTAATTATTAATATTTGTATTTAATTATTTATTTTTATTTAGAATCTCACTTACTATAATAAATTTATAATGTTATTAAAAATTTACAATTCTTCTTGAGCTATTATACTCAAAAGTTGAGTAGTTGGTGTTGAATTGATGATTGGTTGCAGGAATGGTTGGAATTGGGGCGGGACTCGTCTTGCACCAAAAGCTCTAGGAAGGTAAGTGAGAAGTTTCTAGTTCAAATATCAACAATTGAAACATTGTTTCGTTGTCTGCATTGAATTCATGGTACCATAAGAATGGTGTATATCAATAATTCAAATTGATGAATGGAAAGGCTTTACTGCATTATTTGTTAAATTGCATCTGTCCTTCTTCAATGTCATATACATGTTGATAGTTATCTGCAAGGTTTTTGAAGTTAGGTGCATGCATATTCCTGTATATGATCGAACACCGTTTGAAGGTCTTGATAGTTATCTAATGTTCATTCCTCACTTTTCTGGTTCAGCAGTATTTAAATATTTATTTATCCTATCCACTGTCTGATTCAATATAGATATTGACACTTCAAAACGAATACAAATGCTGAAAATTTTGTACACATTTTGCCTGAAAGTTCATTGTTAATGGTCAAGATAATCCATTTACTTTGAGTTGAGGTTGTTACAAGAAGTAAAAGCTTCTTGTTGTTCACAAATTAAGTCAGCATTTTAATTGAAATGGGGTACCTGCTGATCTCGTCCCGTCCCGTCCCGATCCCGTATGAACGGGATGGGATAGAGATGGGTATATCTCATCTCATCCCGTCCCGTGCCCACCCCTATGTGATCCTAATTGAGTTTTAATGTTGGGGTACTGCAAAATCAATGTTCCTGACATTATTCTGCATGGACCCTGAAACATTCGGCGTGAAACACAGTTGATGTTCAACGTTTTGATACATATCTCAAGTTACATGTTATTTTTGGCATTATTAACCCACAAAATTCCTTCAAAAACTCGACAACATGTAATTTGATTTGCAATATTTATACACATATTTTGCCCAAATAATAATAACATTATACGCCTCACATATAAAACACAATATTTTTTTATGTTTGAAACTAAATACTAGAGAAACTTCCTAGCAACATGGATAATATCTCAGAAAATTTGTACAGGAGTGGGCATGGGATGGGACGAGATAGACCAGTCCTTGTCCCATCCGATTCATTTAAACTAAATACTAGAAAAACTTCTTGCACATGTTTTTGACAGGGCTTCATCTTCAAATTCTAAGAAAAATCAACAGAGCCACCCACCTTCATTAATTCTTCTCAAAGCTTATAAAATTCAACATCTTGATCACTTCATTCAATGTCTCTTCCAAACGTCTTTCACATTGTCCTCCCTCCCAAAATGCATCCCTTCCTCTGCTCAATCTCCTTCTTCTTTATCTTCTTATTGCTCATCTTCAATCTACCATTGTCCACGTCCCAATCTGAAGTTGAAGTTGATTTTAGGTTCTCCACTTGTTCACAACACTTTGATTGTGGAACTTTAAAAAACATTAGTTGTCCTTTCTGGGGCAGAAGTCGACCCGATTATTGTGGACATCCGAATTTCAAGCTTGACTATCTTGAAAATTAAGTCAGCATTTGAATTGAAATGGGGGTATTTGCTGATCCCGTCCCAATCCCGTATGAACGGGATAGAATAGAGATGGGTATATCTCGTCTCATCCCATCCCGTGCCCACCCCTATGTGATCCTAATTGAGTTTTAATGTTGGGGTACTGCAAAATCAATGTTCCTGACATTATTCTGCATGGACCCTGAAACATTCAGCGTGAAACACAGTTGATGTTCAACGTTTTGATACATATCTCAAGTTACATGTTATTTTTGGCATTATTAACCCACAAAATTCCTTCAAAAACTCAACAACATGTAATTTGATTTGCAATATGTAATACCCGCCAAATTCACTTACCAATATACTTGCATTATTTTAGAAGTTAATAATATTTATTAGTAGTAATTATTAATTAATAATAATTACAAGTAATAATAGTTTATAATTTTTTATTTCAAATTTAGGTTTAGGCTAGTGGTGGGTAAGAGATAAAGGATGGGTGTGTTTAGCCAAAGAACCCTAAATTCTTCCTTTAAAGATACAACCCTAGTTATTTATCTTCTCTTTTCACACACACACAAAAGAAAAAGAAAGAAAGAAAAAATTCTACGTTGAAAGTGGGAGGAGCTTGGAAAGAGGAACTTTGGATTCTTGCAAAAATCTGTGAGTACAACTCTATCATTGTTAAGTTTTTTGTATTATGATTGATTAGGCTTATTGTATATGAGGTGACGTGTGAAAGAGAGAAAGGATGGAATAGGGATTTCCTTTCGTGTTTTTAGTTTTCGTTTTATGTGAATGAGTTTCAATTTTTGTAAAGTTATATCTGACATTTTATTTGATTAACATCTCACGTCTCACGTGTTTTCAAAATTTTTGTGAATGGATTTCCTTTATTCGATGGATGTCTGATAGGTTTTAACATTGAAAATAAAAAAATCAAAAATCAAAAGTTTAGTTGATTTGATGGTCAAAAGTTCAAAAGTTGAAAAAATAAAATTAAATGAATAAACTCATAACTCAAAAGTTTAATTGATTTGATGGTCAAAAGTTCAAAAGTTGCAAAAAACCTCAAAAGTTTAGTTTTATGTCAAAAGTTCAGAAGTTGCCAAAATCATAACTAAAAAGAAAAAAAAAATTCTGACAAGTTTTAACATTGCATGAGAAAAAAAAAATCCGAAAGTTGGTCTGACATGTTTCAACATTTTGTAAATCAAAAGTCTGAAAGTCTGACATGTTCTTAATGCGCGTAAAAAAAAACATAACTTAAATGTCTGACATTTATTAGTCTTTACTTATGGTTATGTATGCTTATTTTATTGTTGAAATATGTATGATTATGCTTATGTTGAACAGTAGCCAGGGTTAAAATGTTGTGAATATAATTGTAGTAAGGTTTTATGCATATGGCTCTTATAGGGGAAATGTGATGTGTTGTTAATTGATTTGAAAAAGTAATGGCTCAAATAAAATACTTGGTAAATGTTCTTTTTCCACAACTCCGAAAAAAAAAATGTGAAAAGAAAAGAAATTTTTGTATACAGACTTGCTTGTATACGTGTGATAGAATGATGGGTATGCAGACTTGCTTGCATATCAGTGCACCGTTCCATGTGAGTTCAGTTGTACGTGTAGAATTCTTGTCAGTGATCGAACTTCGGGTGAGATGACATGACACTCGAGGTGGCACCCCACTTGGGTCATGTGCGCTCCGAGTGGCTTCGATGGCAAGGGAGGCACACTTGGGTGAGGTGTGTTCGGCACAGTAGGAGAGTGCGATTGTGGAAAAAGAAGCCAAGAATTAGAAAAAAAAACAAATAATTAAATAAAACCATTTAATTGAGCATGTCATTAAATTGTGTAGAGATTATTTTAGCTCGTACTAGGTTAGCCTGGAGGGAAGAAACTAACAGCTCATTCGAATCTCGAATGAGAACTACCTGTCTTCCTCAAGGTGAAATTTGCATTTTGTACTTTTATATTTAATTGTTTGATTTGTAAGTTTGCTCACACCAGTATGATTATACTGATCCAGATTTTGTATTGTTTTACAAATTTGGGTACGTTCTTAATGAGCGTAGTCCCAGAGAACTATCAGGGTTAATTGGTGCGTAAGGAAGGATAATAGCTGCGTGGCGATAGCTGAGGAGTCGACGCGTTTATTTTTTTTTAGTTCTTCATTATTATTTCCTAGGTAATCAGATGTAGGATTTGGAAATAAATGCTAAGTTTTGTCAGATACTTATTTGGGGAATTGATTATTGTAATTTTCATTTATTCTTTGTGGACCTCATCTTTAGATGAAGAATATTGAGGAAACTTATTAGTTGTTTTCCACCTTATGACTGTACCATTTTATGTATTCATGTCATGCCTTGGTTTTGGACAATCTATTTATTTAGGTTGATAAAAAAATCGGGGCGTGACATTTTTGGTATCAGAGCATTTGGTTAGCCTAGATCTAGGGTAGGTCTAGGTGATCCTCGGAAGTGTGGAGATGGGATTATGAACGTTTGGATTATTAAGTATTAACGATTATTTATTTTCGCTTGAAGGTAATGGCGAACACTCGATCAAATGGGGCCAATGGACAGAATAGTGATAACGGGCGGAATAACGCTAGTGGCCCAAATGGTTCGAATGATCAGGGAGGGGTTCCTAACTTGGTTCAGGTAGACGTGGGAGCCATGATGACGCAACTTTGCAGGTTGTGCATAACAACCATCAGGATAGTCATGGTGACCCGTTTGCCAGGAGAAATAAGGAATTTGGGAACTTAGGCGGTCAGAGGTTTAATGGAGAGACTGGCCCTATTGCAGCTGAGAAGTGGATTCGCAAGTGTGAAACCATATTCAATCGGATGCAGATGACTGAGGTACAGAAACAAGAATTAGCTGCTCATAACTTGGATGGTAATGCCAGGTATTGGTGGGATTCTGTGGAGGAGAGCATGGATACGACTGTTATGACTTGGGAGACTTTCAAGGCCAAATTTGACTGTCAGTTTGTACCTGAAGCTGTGAAGTCTCAGCTAGCTGCAGAGTTCTTTAGTTTAACACAAGGTACAAAGTCAGTGACCCAGTATGTGACAAATTCAACGAGTTGACTCGGTATGCTCCGTACTTGGTTGATACCCCTGCCAAGAAGAATCAGAAGTTTATCAAGGGTTTGGGTCATTATTTGTCAAAGTCGCTTTTACCCTTTGATAAAGAACCCTTTGACAGAGTTTTAGACTTAGCTCTCAAGTTTGAAGAGCAGGACGCTGCTTTTCGAGAGGCTAGAGAGAAGAGCAGGGGAGGTGAGTCGTCTAGAAACTCGCGTTCATCTGGGAACCGAGATCAGAACAGGTATAAGCCTTATGATCAAAATCAGCGAGGATCTGGATTTCAGTATCAGCCGAGGTCCCAATATGGAGGTCAGTTCCAGCAGAGACCCCAGGGAGGTTTTAGGCCGCATAGTGGCTACAGGCCCCAAAGGCAGCAGTGGCAGAGACCGACATTTCAGAATCAGGACCCACAAGGCCCATATCAGCAACCTCGACCTCAGGTACCTACAGCACCACGAGGGCAGGCTCCCACTGGTAAGTTATGCTACAAGTGTAACTGACCAGGGCATCTCATTCGTGAGTGTCCCAGTTGGCAAGGCGCTCCACAGGGTAGGCAGGCCCCACCAGCTCCAGCACGTGCATTTGCGGTTATACCAGGGCAAGAGAATATTGAAGGTACCATCACCACTCAGTTTCCCTTGCGAGTATTATTTGATCCTGGTGCTTCTCATTCTTTTATTTCTCGGCGAATGGTAGAAAAAGAAAATCTTAAAACTATGCCACTTATCAAACCTTTATGTGTTGAGACACCCATAGGAGGCACTGTCACATTATTTGAGCAATGTAGAAACTTTGAGATCTCTTTAATGGGTCGAAAACTTGTTGCGGATTTGATAGTTATGAATTTTGAGAATTTTCATGTTATCCTTGGGATGGATTGGTTGGGTAAAAACTATGTTACTATAGATTGTGCCGCGAGAACCATTTTGATAGATACACCAATGTTGCCGCGAGTTAGTCATGTTTGTGAACCTTGTGGGGACTCCACAATGACGAGCACTCTATACTCTATGGATATACCAGAGAAAGATATTAGCGTGGTTGAGGTGGTGAAGGATTATGTAGATGTATTCCAAGAGATTCCTGGTTTACCACCTAAGAGAGAAGTCGAATTTCGAATTGACTTGTTGCCAGGGGCAGCACCGATTTCGAAAGCTGCATACCGATTGGCTCCTAAGCAGTTGGATGAGATGAAAGTCCAACTGGAGGAATTACTCCAGAAGGGGTAAGAATTTTTTTTTCTTTTCTCGTATGCTTTTATAATAATTATATATATATGTGCTTATTTGTGAGTAACTATATGGTTAATCCTTTAAGGTGTGTATATTTAGGTTTATACGACCAAGTAATTCTCCATGGGGTGTGCCTGCTATTTTTGTTTCTAAGAAGGATGGTACTTTGAGGATGTGTGTCGACTATAGAGAACTAAATAAGGTGACAATAAAAATAAGTACCCTCTTCCGCGGATAGATGACTTGTTAGATCAGTTGAAAGGGGCGGTTGTATTTTCACAGTTGGATTTGAGAACTGGGTACCATCAGATGGGTGTTGAAGAGCAGAGCATACCTCTGACGGCGTTTCGGACTCGGTATGGGTTATATGAATTTCCGGTCATGGCCATTTGGATTGACCAATGCTCCTGTTTTCTTTATGGATTTGATGAACCGTATTTTTCGTCCGTACCTTGATAAATTTGTTGTCATTTTCATTGATGATATTATGGTATATTCTCGAAACATGGAGGACCATCGAGAGCATTTGAAAATAGTGTTGCAGATTTTAAGAGATCACAAACTATATGCTAAATTTAGTAAGTGTCACTTTTGGGAGAAAGAGGTAAAATTTCTTGGGCATGTGATTTCTAGCGAAGGGATAGCGGTCGATCCTGACAAAGTTGCAGCAGTTAAGGAATGGAAACAACCCACTAATGCAACTGAAATTCGGAGTTTCTTAGGGTTGGCTGGATATTACAGGAGGTTTATTGAGAAATTTTCGTTGATTGCAGCACCTTTGACGAGTCTGACTCGAAAGGATGTCAAGTTTATATGGACTAAGGACTGTGAGACTGCATTTCAAGAGTTGAAGCAAAGGTTGACTACAGCTCCAATTTTAATCATTCCCACGCGTGGCGGGAAGTTAGTGGTGTTTACAGATGCTAGCGGAACAGGTTTGGGATGTGTTTTGATGCAAGATCAGAAAGTAGTTTCATATGCTTCTAGGCAGTTAAAGCCACATGAGAGGAGATATGCCACGCATGATTTGGAATTAGCAGCTGTGGTTTTTGCTTTAAAAATATGGAGGCATTATTTGTATGGAGAGAAATTTGAGTTATATACTGACCACAAAAGCTTGAAGTACCTATTTTCACAACGGGATTTAAACATGAGGCAACAGAGATGGATGGAGTTCATTAGCAGTTATGATTTTGAAATCCTTTACCATCCAGGAAAAGGGAATGTGGTGGCAGATGCCCTTAGCAGGCAACATAGTGCATTGACCGCTCTTATGGTGTAAGAGTGGAAGATTCTCGAGGTTATTGCAACTCATGATGTTTTGACTGTTCCGCATACTAGAGGAGCTTATGTTTGTAGTCTGACAGTTAAACCTACCCTGATTACCCGGGTCATTTCCATGCAGCACACTGACCCGTTTCTCATGAACAAAATAAATGATTTGATAATTGATACGTTGGATGACTGCCCTACTGATTGGTCCATTTACATAGATGGAGGATTGCGATTTCATGGTAGACTTTGTGTACCGGATATTTCGGCATTAAAGAAGGAGATTATGGATGAGGCTCATCGTTCTAAATTTACTATTCATCCAGGGGGTACGAAGATGTATCATGATTTGAGAAGGAGTTTTTGGTGGGAAGGCATGAAACGAGACGTGGGGGAATATGTCTCACGCTGTTTCACTTGTCAGCAAGTGAAAGCGGAACACCAGAGGCCATCTGGTTTATTGCAGCCTCTAGAAATACCCATGTGGAAATGGGAACACATTTCGATGGATTTTGTTGATGGGTTACCTAGATCTCGAAGGGGTAATGAGTCCATTTGGGTTATTGTTGACCGTTTGACTAAGAGTGCACATTTTATCCCCATTGATGCATCTCGTAATACTGACAAGTTAGCTACTATGTATATCCGAGAAGTGGTAAGGTTGCATGGGGTTCCTATTACCATTGTTTCAGATAGAGATCCATTGTTTACATCTGCATTTTGGGAAAGTTTTCAACGTGCTATGGGTACTACCTTGGCTATGAGCACGGCGTATCATCCACAGACTGATGGGCAGACTGAGCGGGTAAATAAGATTTTAGAGGATATGTTGCGAGCTTGCATCATGGATTTTGGTGGTAGTTGGGAGGATCACTTACCGTTGGTGGAGTTCTCGTACAATAATAGTTACCAATCGAGCATTGGTATGGCACCCTTTGAGGCTTTGTATGGTAGGCCTTGTAGATCTCCTAGTTGTTGGGCAGAGGTAGGTGATACCGTATTGTTGGGACCAGAGATTGTTAGGGAGACTGCAGGGAAGATTGAGATTATTCGGGGAAGGATAAAAACTGCCCAGAGTAGACAGAAAAGCTATGCAGATCAAAAGCGCAATAATGTAGTGTTTGCGGTTGGTGATTTAGTTTTCCTTAAGGTGTCTCCCATGCGAGGTGTGATGAGATTTGGCAAGAAAGGAAAGTTGAGCCCGCGGTATATTGGGCAATTCGAGATTGTCGGATGTGTTAGTCACTTAGCTTACAAGCTTGCGTTGCCGCCCAGTTTGTCGATGATCCATAATGTTTTTCATGTCTCGATGCTAAGAAAATGTGTGAAAGACCCAACTCATATTGTTCGACCTACAACTATTGAACTAAATGAGGATTTGACCTATACAGTTGGGCCAGTGAGGATAATTGATCGTGACGTAAAACAACTACGACGTAAGAAAGTCAACTTGGTCAAAGTTCAGTGGAGTGAAAAGGAGAACGATGTCACCTAGGAGCTGGAGGACAAAGTAAAGCGTATGCACCCAGAATTATTCGCCTAACCCTTTTCCTACCGAATCTCGGGACGACATTCTTTTAAGGTGTGTATATTGTAATACCCGCCAAAATTCACTTACCAATATACTTGCATTATTTTAGAAGTTAATAATATTTATTAGTAGTAATTATTAATTACTAATAATTACAAGTAATAATAGTTTATAATTTTTAATTTCAAATTTAGTTTAGGCTAGTGGTGGGTAAGAGATAAAGGGTGTGTGTGTTTAGCCAAAGAAACCCTAAATTCTTCCTTTAAAGATACAACCCTAGTTATTTATCTTCTCTTTTCACACAAACACAAAAGAAAAAGAAAGAAAAAAAAATCCTACGTTGAAAGTGGGAGGAGCTTGGAAAGAGGAACTTTGGATTCTTGCAAAAATCTGTGAGTACAACTCTATCATTGTTAAGTTTTTTATATTATGATTGATTAGGCTTATTGTATATGAGGTGACGTGTGAAAGAGAGAAAGGATGAAATAGGGATTTCCTTTCGTGTTTTTAGTTTTCGTTTTATGTGAATGAGTTTCAATTTTTGCAAAGTTACATCTGACATTTTATTTGATTAACATCTCACGTGTTTTCAAAATTTTTGTAAATGAATTTTCTTTATTCGATGGACGTCTGATAGGTTTTAACATTGAAAATAAAAAAATCAAAAATCAAAAGTTTAGTTGATTTGATGGTCAAAAGTTCAAAAGTTGAAAAAAATAAAATTAAATGAATAAACTCATAACTCAAAAGTTTAATTGATTTGATGGTCAAAAGTTCAAAAGTTGCAAAAAACCTCAAAAGTTTAGTTTTATGTCAAAAGTTCAGAAGTTGCCAAAAATCATAACTAAAAAGAAAAAAAAAATTCTGACAAGTTTTAACATTGCATGAGAAAAAAAAAAATTCGAAAGTTGGTCTGACATGTTTCAACATTTTGTAAATCAAAAGTCTGAAAGTCTAACATGTTCTTAATGCGCGTAAAAAAAAAAAAAACATAACTTAAATGTCTGACATTTATTAGTCTTTACTTATGGTTATGTATGCTTATTTTATTGTTGAAATATGTATGATTATGCTTATGTTGAACAGTAGCCAGGGTTAAAATGTTGTGAATATAATTGTAGTAAGGTTTTATGCATATGGCTCTTATAGGGGAAATGTGATGTGCTGTTAATTGATTTGAAAAAGTAATGGCTCAAATAAAATACTTGGTAAATGTTCTTTTTCCACAACTCCGAAAAAAAAATGTGAAAAGAAAAGAAATTTTGTATACATCTTGCTTGTATACGTGTGATAGAATGATGGGTATGCAGACTTGCTTGCATATCAGTGCACCATTCCATGTGAGTTCGGTTGTACGTGTAGAATTCTTGTCAGTGATCGAACTTCGGGTGAGATGACATGACACTCGAGGTGGCACCCCACTTGGGTCATGTACGCTCCGAGTGGCTTCGATGGCAAGGGAGGCACGGGTGAGGTGTGTTCGGCACAGGAGGAGAGTGCGATTGTGGAAAAAGAAGCCAAGAATTAGAAAAAAAAACAAATAATTAAATAAAACCATTTAATTGAGCATGTCATTAAATTGTGTAGAGATTATTTTAGCTCGTACTAGGTTAGCCTGGCGGGAAGAAACTAACAGCTCATTCGAATCTCGAATGAGAACTACCTGTCTTCCTCAAGGTGAAATTTGCATTTTTGTACTTTTATATTTAATTGTTTGATTTGTAAGTTTGCTCACACCAATATGATTATACTGACCCAGATTTTGTATTGTTTTACAAATTTGGATACGTTCTTAATGAGCGTAGTCCCAGAGAACTATCAGGGTTAATTGGTGCGTAAGGAAGGATAATAGCTGCGTGGCGATAGCTGAGGAGTCGACGCGTTTATTTTTTTTTAGTTTTTCATTATTATTTTCTAAGTAATCAGATGTAGGATTTGGAAATAAATGCTAAGTTTTGTCAGATACTTATTTGGGGAATTGATTATTGTAATTTTCATTTATTCTTTGTGGACCTCATCTTTAGAGGAAGAATATTGAGGAAACTTATTAGTTGTTTTCCATCGTATGACTGTATCATTTTATGTGTTCATGTCATGCCTTGGTTTTTGGACAATCTATTTATTTAGGTTGATAAAAAAATCGGGCGTGACACAATATTTATACACATATTTTGCCCAAATAATAATAATATTATACGCCTCACATATAAAACACAATAATTTTTTTATGTTTGAAACTAAATACTAGAGAAACTTCCTAGCAACATGGATAATATCTCTGAAGATTAGTATAGGGGTGGGCATGGGATGGCCCGTCCCTGTCCCATCCCATTCATTGAAACTAAATACTAGAAAAACTTCTTGCACATGTTTTTGACTGGGCTTCATCTTCAAATTCTAAGAAAAATCAACAGAGCCACCTACCTTCATTAATTCTTCTCAAAGCTTATAAAATTCAACATCTTGATCACTTCATTCAATGTCTCTTCCAAACGTCTTTCACATTGTCCTCCCTCCCAAAATGCATCCCTTCCTCTGCTCAATCTCCTTCTTCTTTATCTTCTTATTGCTCATCTTCAATCTACCATTGTCCACGTCCCAATCTGAAGTTGAAGTTGATTTTAGGTTCTCCACTTGTTCACAAGACTTTGATTGTGGAACTTTAAAAAACATTAGTTATCCTTTCTGGGGCAGAAGTCGACCCGATTATTGTGGACATCCGAATTTCAAGCTTGAATGTCTAGAAAATGATGACTCGGTGATAACAATCACTGATAGAAAATACCGGGTTTTGGCAATCAATGAAACCAACCAAACACTCCATATTGCAAGAACAGATTCATGGAATGGTGATTGCCCAGTAGGACCCATGTTTAACACTACCATTGATACCCGTCTTTTCACTTACCCAACTCCTGTGACCCAGAACTTAACATTAGTCTTTGGTTGCTCTTTATTAGGAAGAGAAGTTGGCGGCAAGGATTTTATTTGTAATATTAGTGGTAGCCCTGTGGTGGGTTTTTCGAGTTGGTCCGACCCAGCAAGTTTATATCCAAAGCTGCTAGGATGCTGGACAGCAATCACAATTCCAGCTCTTACCACGGCTGCTTCCCCAAATCCAACTGTGGAGGATGTGTTGAAGCAGGGGTTTCAATTGCAGTACGATGTGGATGCTGAAGAATGCAAGGAGTGTGAGAAATCTGATGGGCAATGTGGATTTAATCGGACTACGGGTGGCCTTCAGTGCTTTTGTCGACACGGTCCTAATAAGCGGACGTGCTCTAGAGGTATGCACTATTCGCGCTCAAGTTTCTTTACTACAGAATGCCAAAAATCTAATTCTGGACAAGTATAGTAGAAGTAAAATGGATATGAACCTTGTGTTTTTGCCTTCATCACTATTTTGAATGTGAAAATGTAATTAATACTTCATGTTCCCTTGCTAAGGCTTAAATATTATATCATCGAAACATGATATTTGATTAATTGATTATATAAAAATTTAGCGTTCAGTTCAGTGTGTGTGCGCCACTTGAAATTAAACATAGAAAACTTCGAAAATTATAGGGGGGTCGAGGGAGGGGTCAAAGGAAAGGGAGCGAGGGATGGGTGTAAAATTTTTATATAAACATCGAAAATTCTAGGGGTTGAGGGAAATTTCCATGGTAATGCGCCCATCTCGAGGAGGATGGGTGGTTACACCCATCCCTCACTCCTTTCCCTCGACCCCTAGCAAAGCTCTAGAAAACTTAGATTATAAATATGAATTAAAACCTGAAAGTAGACTAATTGACCAACTTTCAGTAATTCTAAGCAGCTTGGGGTGAATTTTACATTTTTGCCCCCCCCTCTTTAAACAGTTTTTTAAAAAGGTTTTAAAGAGGATGGAGGGCAAAAATGTAAAATTCACTCCCAGTAAGCAAAACAGGCAGCCATACTTAGGCTGCCTAGAATTTCTGATTCTTATATTATATAAATTACTAATAAAACTACAGGCTCCCTAGTATTAAAAGCAATTAGATTCCCCTAAGAACCAGTACTTAAAAAGACGTACACATAAGTTTAGAATCACTTCATTCATCTCCACTAGACAGACCACTACATGCACCCAAAATGAAAATGCATTCTTTCAATCCCCTCAATGTCCTTCCATATTTTCATTATCTTCGGTCTTCCCTTACCATGTCCAATTGGATGATTTTAGTTACTCCAATAGCTCTCGATGCCTCATTCCCATTTCTAACCATACTACTATTGATGTCAATTGCCAATAATAATGTCTTTAGTGACCCCCCAGGTGTTGTTACACAATATTTGACTTTATTCTTCACTTGCCCTTCACTTACACCCATATTAACGATACCATTAGAGAAGCCGCAACTTTGACAGGGCCAAACCCGGTGGGTAGGCACCCGGAACTGTTGGGTTGGGTTTCAATTGAAGCAGATATATGTGAGGCGGAATGTGAAAAGTCTTGGGCCAATCTGGATTTTTTGAAATATAACCCCTGCAAACCCAAATGCCGCTGGCTGAGTTTGAACTCGTGAACTAGTGGTATTGTTCATCACTGCTCAACTATTGAACCATCACACCTTTTACAGATAGTGATGAACTAGTCTACAAATAATTATAAATACTCTCTTAATCACAACCTGAAAAGAGAGACTGGATCAATCTCAAGTCAACTGTGATGATAGATTAGAAAGATATGTATACTTGGTTCTTCAATTTATATTTTCCCACAAAGCTTGCTAAAATCAATGTCACTTCATTTCATTCATCGTACTTAGAGAGACTTCCAAAATGGTTCCTTTCATCTCCTTAATCTCATTTTTCTTGTTCACCTTCATTCTTCCCTTGTCCATCTCCCAAGCTGAAGATGATTATAGGTACCACTCCAGCTGCTCAGAATACTTCGACTATAAGAAAAAAATATATATATCATGTCATAAGACTGTCAAAGGTGTGGTGACTTAGTGATTGAGCAGTAGATCACAGAGTCGAACCCAACCGGCGGCATCTAGATGGGAGGGGTTAAGGGATATATATATATATATATATATATATATATATATATATATATATATATATATATATATATATATATATCATGTCATAAGACACTGAATCAGTCTAATTGAGCAGTTGTTGTGTAGATTAGAACTTGTAAGTCTCAAGTCAAAGTCATACCAAAGAAAATATCTACACCAAAAATCAACAAAGACGCCCTTGATTTTTCAACAACGCTTGCTAAAATCAGAATCACTTGATTCATTCATCTCCCTTAGATGGACTTATTTTCGTTATACACCCAACATGCATCCTTTCATCTCCTTGATCTTCCTTTTCATGGTCATTTTCTATCTATCCTCATCTATCTCCCAAGCTGAAAATGATTTTAGGTACTCCAATTGCTTACAAGACTTTGATTGTGGATTCATCAAGAACATCAGTTACTCTTTCTGAAGCTGTACCCGACCTGATTACTGTGGACACCCAGATTTCTAGCTTGACTGCCCAGAAAATGATGATTCTCAATACCACTCTCTTCAGTTACCCAAACACCTTGACCCTTTACTTCAATTTATTTTACTGATGCCCTTTTCTTACTAAGGTACCTAGGCATTTCATCTGTTCCATTAACGGTACCTCTAGTGACACTACAGTTTTGAGTGAGATTGATCCAGTGGGTTTTTATCTGGTGCTTTTGCGATGTAATGTTAAAATCACAGTTCTTATTCTTGAAGGAACTGTTTTATCAACAGTGGAGGCAGTGTTGAGTGCTGGGTTTGAAGTAAATTACAAAATGGATGCTAAATTGTGCAATGAATGTGTGAAATTTTTGTCAAACGAAGAGATAAATTTGTATATTTAATACTTTTTTATACAACTCCGCAAATAAATCTAGATCCTAAATATTGGTGTCTTGGTGTACAAGGATTAACCTAATAGGAACCAGTGACATTATAGGGAACAATATTGTACAATGATTAATCTAATAGGAAACAATAAGCTAACAAAAACAATATAGGAAAGAGTAAGCTAATAGGATACAATAACCTAATATGACCACACCAACACTCCCCTCAAGATGGAAAATAGATATCACTCATGCCCAGCTTGACAATCTTCTCTTAAAACTTCTCGTATATGAAATTATGATCGATCTCTATATGTTTAGTTCGGTCATGATGGATAGGATTCTCAGCAATCTTAATCACTGACTTATTATCACAATATAACTTCTTGGTTCCTTCAGATGGAAACCAAGCTTCGCCACAAACCGTCTCAACCATAATAATTCTTGTATCCCTTTTAACCATTGCCCTGTATTCTTGTATTCAGCTTCTGTACTGTAGAACAAAACAATCTTCTGTTTTTTACTAACCAAGTAACTATGTTGCCTCCAACAAAAGTTAAAATCCTGTAGTTGAACGCCATTGTCTCCTAGACCACCCCAATCCGAATCACAATATACCATAACTTTTGCATGATCATGCTTAGAAAATAGAAAGCCTTTCCTGGTGTTTACTTCCAATACCCCAAAATTCTTACAACAACATTCATATGGATGTCACTCGAATTATGCATAAAACAACATCCAACACTAACTGCATAAGCAATGTCCGGTCGAGTGTGTGAAAGGTAAATCAGACGACCAACTAACCATTGATATATTTCCTTATCAGTAGGAACTTGATTTAGAAGCTTCTAAAGGCTATGGTTTTGTTTAATGGGCGTACCAGTAGGCTTGCAACTAGGGGTGCGCAAGAATTTCGATCCCAACCCGATCGACCTGGACTGCTATGGTTTCGAACCGGTTCAAACCGGGATGAATCGGTTTATGTTGTTTTTATCCCGGTCCCGAACCAGTTTGAACCGGGACGGAACCGGTTTTCACAAATTTTGTCCCGGACCATTCGGTCCATCCCGGTTACTGCAGCAAGCCCAAGCCAACGTACTTTTATCAAGTCAAAAGGCCAATTTTTCACCCCCTAATAAATTTTCATTCATAATCAGAGGATTCATAATCCCAAGTGACTGCCCCTCATCTCGCCCTCGCCCTCACCTTCGAATCTGACCGCTACTCGTCCTAAGGGTGGTGTTCGAGATCTAGCGAGGGCACGTCGACTTTTTCTTGCAGTTTTGAACAAAGGGAAGATTAAGGGTGAATGAAGAAAACGGAAGATGCGATTTTACTGTCCATTTGTGGATAAAGCTCCAATGTTGCTTGAATCTTCTAATCTTCATAGTTTGATTCAATGGCATAATAGCAAAGTTTCTAGTGACATTTATTTAGCCCCCATCGTGGCTTCTCCTTCACCTCCTCATCCTCCTCTCTTCTACTTAAAATTGCCATTGTTGTTGTTTGTATTCTTTTTTATTGTTTAGAGTTTTGTTGAAGTCAAAAGCCCAATTTTTTCACTCCCACGTACTTGTTGGGCTTGGGCCTTTTTAGAACCAGGATGGCATGGTCCCGACCCGGATTGCCCCGGTTCAAAACAGTCTGGTACCAATCGGGTCAACCCAAAAAAATTGATTTCCCGACTCGTACTGATCCTGTTTCACTGTACCGGAACCGGGAACCGGGATTAGCCCAAACCCGAACTGACTCGGACCGTGCCCACCCCTACTTGCAACTAAGCATGCCATTCTCCTTTAATAACATATTTTCGTTGTGACAAAAAAAATTCCTTGTTTAGATCGGGTAATTTAAATGCCCAAAAAGTACTTCGAATCTCCAAGATCTTTCATATCAAATTCGGATGTCAAATAAGCTTTCAACTTAGTCATTTCATCAACATCATCACCAATAATAGTCGTATCATCCACATAAATAATAAGTGTTGTTAGGTTGCCATTTTGTTTTTTCAGAAATAGTGTAAATCAATGTTACTCTGCCATATCCATATTTCAGCATAACTAGCCGAAACTTGCCAAACCATACTCTCAGTGATTGTTTAAGACCATATAGAGCATTTTTCAACTTACATACCAAACTAGCTAATATTACCAAAAGCATTGTATCCAGGTGGCATACTCATATAAAATTCTTCGGATAAATCTTCATGTAATAAAGCATTTTTTATATCATACTGCTATAAAGGCCAATCAACATTGTAGCAATAGATAATAAAACCCAAACGATATTTGACTTTGCTACAAGTGCAAAAGTCTCCTGATACTCAATACCATAAGTTTGAATAAAACCACGAGCTACTAACATTGTTTTATACCGATCAATAGTGCCACTTCGCTTATGTTTCACCGTAAATACCCACCTACAATCAACATTTCTTTCCTTCTGGAAACTTCATAAGGTTCCATGTTTGATTTTCTTCCGAAGCGTGCATTTCCTCAGCCATGGCTTCTGCCCATTTAGGGTCATTCAAGTTGTACTCTGGTTGGGATGATGACAACTGATATTTGATTGGCAAAGGTGTGAATAGCACAAGGCAATTTCTTAGTAAAAACATAATGAGTAACATGATACTTCACCGTATTTGAGTTGTCCGATGAGTATGCCAACTGCCATTGAAAAATTGCTTTTGCGCTTCCATATCAGATCCGCTATCTTAACCAAGAAACTAGGGATGGGAAGGTCCAGGTAACCGACCCGAAAATTAAAAACTAAAAACCGACCCGATATTTTTAAGCTCGCAATTTTGAGGCCCGAGACCGAACCGAGTTGGGCTGGTTAACCGAGACCCGGTTAACCGAATTCTGGGCCGATTTCGGGTCGATGTCGGTACAAAAAAAATTCCCAAATTTGAGAGATCAATTTGAGATCAGGAATTCTAGAGACCTCTCTCATCTCTGTCACTCACAGAGCTCTTTCATCTCTCTCAGATCTCTCATCTCTCTCACTCACCGAGCTCTTTCTCGCGATCTCAGCGACACCAAGCTCGCCATCGTGATCTCTGCCAACCCATCCATCCTGATTCAGTGATTCTTCATTGGAAACACCTGCTTACCTTGCCTCAGGTTCAAATTTCAAACATCCATACCGTTTTGTTTTACCTCCATCTCCACATTTCATCGCTTTCACTCTCTTTCTTGATTTCGACACCCTCTCAGTGTCTCCTCTTCACCATGGCGATCGACAAAACCCTCCCTTTACAATCAAGCAACAATGCTAACATCGGGGGCAAAAAAACCATCGAAGAGACCTACCAAAAGAAATCCTAGCTCGAGCACATCCTCTTCCGCCCCGACACATACATCGGCTCCATCGAGCACCACTCGTAAACCCGCTGGGTTTATGACAACGATGAGATGGTCCGTCGCGAGGTCAGCTATGTCCCGGGTCTTTATAAGATATTTGAAGAGATCTTGGTCAACACTACGGACAACAAACAACGAGACCCTTCATACCTTTTGAGGTTTTTTATTCATACCGGACCGAGCCGGTTACCCAATGAGTTTCAGAAAGGATAACCAAGGACCGGACCAGAAACATCTGGCCGAGCCAGGTTTTAATACCGAAATTTTAATAATAAATAAAAAAAACAATCCGAACCGACCCAAGCAGTCTGGTTGTCGGTTTGGTCCGGGTTTTCGGTCTGAAATGCCCACTCCTACAGGAAACCATCGACCCTGCTTTATTGCCAAAAAGCAAAGAGCATTAACATCATTACAATGCCACTGTAACACCATGGAACTTGCCACCAACTTCAAACAATCTCACCCCTGATCAACTCAGATTGCTTTGCTGCTCGATTAGGCCATTGAACTATGGTAGAAATTTCAATTATGGAATTTTATTTCAGGCGTGAAACCAATACGAAATTTAAGGGATAATTATGATGTGGCTATCATCTTCTGAAGTAACAAGGTCAAATGAAAGAAAAATGATGGTGTTGGCATGTGTGTTAGTTTTGAAAAGTTTTAGTTCAATAAGAACACATATACCTACATAGAAACTTCCGAGCAACTTATACAATGAAATAATTGCACGGGAAACTTTGTTTTCCATTTGAACATGAACATTATCTTCAAATTAGATTAGAATGAGTACCTAGTAGAATCTATTATTGTGACGTAGAAAGTGATGAACTAGTCCAATACTCTCTTAATCACAACCTGAAAGGAAAGACTTGATAAGTCTCAAATAAACTGTGATGGATAGTTTGGAAAGATACGTACACTTGGTTCTTCAATTTATTATTTCCCACAAATTAAGCTTTGCTAAAATCAGTGTCATTTCATTTATCTTCCTTAGAGAGACTTCCAAAATGGTCCCCCAACTGATATAAACGTCACCTACTTCAACAATTGTCCTCGCTCCATCCCGGGTACATTACCATGTCCTTGAGGCCCTTATGAAAGTGGTTACCAGATTAATTGCACTTATGAACTCTCGTGATGATGTTGCAACATATGAACCATGTGACAGTAGTGTGGTGATTCCGGTTCTTTAAGAGTTTGTTAATAGATATGGTATTCAAGAGAGGAGTGGCAGGACTGGAGAAGCAGTTGAGGTGGTATTGAGGAATGCTTTTGGCAATCAGTCTAAGGATGTGTTTGAAACAAAGATAAAGTGAATGAAAAAAAAAAAAAAAGTTAACCATCAGGATAGAGAATGCTAATGGCTACAGGATCCTTGTTTACTAAAAATCTCTTATCATGTGTACAGATAATCTTTTTGTGATTTAGTTGTACGCAACTGTTTATAGAACAGTGTTTACCTTTACAACTTCTAAACACAAGTATTTGTTATTCAACTAAAAGATATAGAAATCAGTAGGAAGATTTGCACCTGCTTCCACTAACTGTGAACGATTTGATGATTGTGCTGCAGGGAACAAGCCAAAGAAGGTTATAATAATAGGTATGTATTGATCCAATTCATTCTATCCACAGAAAATAACACAAAAATGTTTTTGCAACCATGTTTTGTAATCAGGGTGACGTGGCGTGATTTCGAAAGCATGATGAAATCCTCAAAGATTTTATGTGTATCGCGATGTTGTACAAAACTCCTCTAACAATGCCATATCATCCTGGTTGCAAAACCTGATTCCTAACCTCACTCAAAATTAAATCATCACCAAACGAGCACTATTATCATAACTGCAACAGAGCTTTATCTTATTTGACTTCTATCTCTTCTATTGTGTACAGCTGCCATAGTGGCTGGAACACTCCTCACAGTGGCAACAATAGCTATTGTTTGCTTAAGAAGAAAACCAAACACTTCAATTTTCGTGTGGGGGAGAAAGGCAGAGAAGTGCAAAAAGGTTGAAGAAAAATAAATGGTTGCGGCACATGTATCATTACGACTAAACATATTTATTTAATGTATGTCCTGTCATTCATCTTTTTAATATCCATTGCAGTATTATCTCAATCACAAATATTTGATGTTCTGTAATGGTAGCTTAAACTAAATTAACTATAATATTTTTGTTAAATATTAACAATCTATCTTATTTTTAAAAAAAAATTCTCAATACTAAAATTTGTCATATCTCATAAATTTGCATTTGTAATTCATCAAAATGGCAAAAAACACAATAAACCACAATAACATTACTCCACATGCTAAATGTTTGAGTAGACAACAAAACATAATTTTTTTTTCAGAATTTCGGCAGAGTTTACTTTGTTTTCTTAATTTTTTTTCCAACAATAAACCCTGTCATACACAATAATATTGCATTTGTAATTCTTCAAAATGCAAATATATAAAATGAACCACTACAACATTGTTCCATATGCTAAATGTTTGAGTAGACAACAAAATTTTGACAAAGTCTACTAATGAGCAAGAAATACAATACCTCCAGAGTAGCACATTTTGTATGCAAATGTAAATCACATTGTGTACATGCTTAACATTGAAGTCCCACTGTATCACATTGTATACAAATGTATGTTAGGATATTCAACACTGTATTCTAATGTATGCTAGGAATATTCTAACATTGAAGTCTCACTGTACATGTCAATAAATCACATCATTCTTATCAATAAATCTCATTGTAAATGTTAATGAAAAAACAAAACTGAATCATAGCATGAGTATGCAAATGTCAATAAAAAAAATTAGAATAAAAGCTCTATAATATTTCAATAAAACGTTGTTGATTTCATTCCAATAGATCTTACCATCCAATGCATAAGAATATTATCCTTTTAAGGGCTAGATTTTTCTTTTATTCATATAATTCCTGAAAAGTAATTCAAAAGATTAAAACAGACACCTATACTAAATGAAATTATTTTTAAAAAATGAAAATTTTAATTAGGGTCTAATTGGGGCATTTACAAATGGGGTCTATTGATTAATTACTAAGTGGACATTCAATAGAATAGAATAAACTAATGCAAAAACATGAAATAACTTAGGGGGGTGTATTGTATATGGATTCTTATGGAATGATAAATAATTTGAAAAGTCCACGGACTCTTTAAATTGTCCACAAACTCTTTAAATTGTCCACAGACTTCTGATGATTCCTTAAATCCATAGACTTTTGCTACAGACTTTCTAGAGATTTATGAAAATCCACGGACTTTGTATGAACGACTTTTACAGATTTCTAATTATTTGCAAGATAAAAAAAAAGTTTGTGCTGACATATCCTCTAACAAACCAAATATATTAAACATTGGAGAACAAGACATGTATCAAAAAGATAACCAGGCAGGTAATGACATGAAATCGCAATCCAACATTCAACAAAATCAAATCATTCAACACAACCAAATTAAAAATCATCACTTGCAAAATGAAATAAACACACAGTATTTAGCCTTATGCATATAAAAAGTATCAAACTACATGACTTAAAATCCAAATGACCTATAGTTTATTAGCTTTATGCATCCCTTTGTGCCCAAGTGATCCAGGGTAATGCAATCAAAGCAATCGTGCGCAGATGCTCTAAAGGGACAATGTGGCATGACAAGCAATAAGTGCATAAGTTTCAAAGCACCTTTATGAAATTATGTAATTGTAGGAATAAAGTTTGAATGAAAACCTAGAAAATAATGCAAAATCATATACCTCCTGCCACAACCAGTTATAATACCCAAGTATGGAGTTGCCAATTTTGATAAATGTTCATTGAGAATTACCATATCCACACATAACCCCCACCATGCTTATTACCTAACACATCCTATTAATAACCCTCACCCCCTAGCAAGCACAAAAGATACGCTGCAATTTTCTTAATAGAAGTTTGTCACTAGGCTTTCGCATTAGGAATCTAAAACCCTATAACTGCTATGCTGAAAGTACCCATCGTTTCCCATTCCTAGTTGGCGTAAAGGTGTTAGATTAAACATACCAAACTGATGCTATAAAAAAATGAGACGGAGTTGTATCGAAAAGAAAGGGAAAGGTAGAAAAGAAGAGAGGGAAGTTATTTTCTCTCATCTTTGTACGACACAAAGTTGGGATAAGGGAAAGATGAGATTTAGCATGAGAGAATGCAAATGGATTGGCCTAACTTTGTTGTGGTGGCGACCCTTGAGTCTGCAGAGGCACAACTTGTTGAAGAGGGTATGAAAATGGCTAGTCTTGATGAGAAGAAAATGAGAAGAGACTAGTTACAAAGAATAAGAAGAAGATGTGATAAAAGAGGGAGGGAGACTTTTTTCACGTTGAAATCTTTGATATGGAGGCTGGCAAATTATTGAACTTTGTTATTTATACCTAACACTACAAAGTCCATGAGAATCCATGATTTTCCAAATCCATAAATATGAATGATATTTTGAATACCCTAAAACTTTTGTGGACTTTCTGAAATCCATATTGAATACCCTTATACTTTGTGGATTTCAGAAAGACTTTTTAAAATCCTGATTGAATACCCCTAGACTTTTGTGGACTTTTTAAAATCCAAATTGAATACACTTGGATTTTCAGAATTCATGGAATTTATTAAATTGCCCACAAAATCCAGATACAATACACCCCTCTTAACTTATTCTCTATCTTGATTTCAATGCTAGTCCAAAACATGGACATCTCAATAAATAAACTAAGTAGTTGTTGAAATAACTTAACCTATTCTCTCACAGCAAAAATATTTTTTTAATTTCAATCACCATGATAATTATGATTGTCAACAGACTGGACTTATGCAAAAAAAAAAATTTGATTTTAAATCGAATTTGGTGCTTTAATAAATATATATTGTCATTCTAAACATGTGTCAATAATCATACCCCAAGGTTGTGGCACTAATCACACCCCAAGGTTGTATCACTAATCTACCTTACTATAACATTACTCCACATACTAAATGTTTGAGTATGATAAATAAATATACTTACATGCCTAATCACCTCAATCAACTTTTAAAGAAAATAAATAAATAAATATAATCAATGTTAGGTATGGGAATCGATCATTTGCACTCTTATTGGGGATAAATCTTCATAAAAGACTAACTTTAAGTCTCAGCCATTAGATCTCTATGTTTGGATAAATCTCAGCCATCTTTTATCTCCCAAAAATAAATAAATAAATAAAAATATCAAATGTTGGGGGCATGGGAATCGAACCCATGCACTCTCTTGGTGCTTTAAATTATATAAGATCCGCCAGATTCATATATTTGGTTAAATCTGAGCCGTCTTTTATCTCCCACCCCAAACATCGTCCTGTTTTGTAAGATAAATAATTGTATGCTTAATCACCATCATCAACAATTGAATAAAAATAAATAAATATCAAAATGTTGGGTATGAGAATCGAACCCATGCACTCTTGATGCTTTTAGTTTTATGTGATCCGTTAGATTCTTATATTTGAGTAAAGCTTAGTCGTCTTTTATCTCTCACCTCAAACACCATCTTGTTTTGTATATATAACTAGGAAATTCCTCGTGCCATTGGCACAATAAAAGTTAAAAGTTGTTAAAATATGACTACCCTTGACTTTTCAACACCACCATCATCAACAATTGATGAAAAATAAATAAACATAAAAAATTATTGGATATGAGAATCGAACTTATGCACTCTTGGTGCTTTAAGTTGTATGTGATCCGTCAGATTCTTATATTTTAATAAATATCTGTCGTCTTTTATCTCCAACTTCAAACACTATTCTGAATTGTAATATAAACAAGGGTATCCCCCATGCCTTTGGTAAGGTAAAAGTTTAAAATTGTCAAAACATGATCATCTTTAAGTTTTTATCTTTTATACTTAAATGTCTAATCACCATCATTAACAATTGAAGAAAAAATAAATAAATATCAAAATATTGGGTATGAGAATCGAACTCAATTATTCTTGGTGCTTTAAGTTCTATACAATTCGTTAGATTCTTATATTTGAGTAAATCTAAGCCGTTTTTTATCTCCCACCTAAAACACCATCATTTGTAATATAAAATTCCCAGCATAACAATTGGTTGTGAGGGCTGAGGGTTGTGATTAAATTTAAATTCATAACATTTCTAAATTGCATATTAAAAACTTCACAGTGATTTGTTAAACCTGAAGTGTTTTTTTTTCTTCTTAAAAACAGTGTATATTGGCATGAAAATTTTATCCGATGTTGCAGGATCATGTAATGTGTTGCTCTTTCATATGGATCCCACTGCACTTTTTGTTAATCAGATCTCACTTCCCTCGCCCATTTCCTCTGACACTTAGAATTTCTGCACTTTGAAAGTCCAATACGCATTACTGAATACTCACATGCTCGAAAATTTTGGCCGGTTTGTATTTGCGCCTGATTTGCATGTCTGATCGGTTAGAATTACTCTTTTATCCTCTTCTTTAAAGTATTTGTGATTGTGTTTAAAAAAGATGGATAAAAAGTGTAAATCTGCCGATCAAACATGCAAATCAGGCCGGCAAACCAAGTCGGCTAAAAGTACTCCTCACATTCTATATGTATGCATATAGTAGCACACGTGAGAGAATTATGACAACTACAATAAAGAAATCTCCTCTATGATCTTTGGAAATTTGCAACTCGAAATTTGCTTTTGCTTCTAATTAGTCCATGTTTGATTCACAGAAAATGAAAATGGTTGATTTGAAAATGTTTTTCAAACATAAATACATTTTCATGTCCATCTTCTATATGTTTGGCGGTGAATGAAACATACCTGACATTTTTTTCATGTCCGGTGTTGACTTACTATATGCAAAATAAAACTTGTCAAAATTTGATATCTTATTCATTTATATTTTCATAATAATCACATGAACACATTATCATAAATTAACGTGTGAGTAAATCTGGGTAAGAAAATGAAAATAAATGGTTTAGCAAACTGATTTGAGTGCTTGAGTGGTCAAATCGTCCTGCTAAAAATCTTGGCATATATAACAACTGTTGCAAATCAATTCTCTGAGAAATTAAAAAAAATAATAATAATTTCACGTGAGTTGTCCACTACTTGCAATTGAAAATATCAGCAAATAAATTGTCTTTATAGCGGATTACAGTGAACCAATCTGGGCTCTATAAGCAAACTTCTGAATTACAAATTTGACCATCCACACACTTTCACTTGACCTGCCAAGAAAAAATTTCTAATTTAGGGTTTTTGTTTTTTCAGTACTCAGCACTAAGCATCTCATTGATGCTTATTAAGTTGTTCCTGATTTAGAACCGATTAAGAAATTTTTGTTCTGATTAGAAGTAAAAACAAATATTCAATCAAAGTGAATCACTTTTTATTTAGAACAAAAAACAAATGTTATCCCCCCCCCCCCCCCCCCCCCACCCCAATTGTGTTTTGCTTTAAATTCCCTAAATGTGGACAAAACTGAGTTTAATTGGCAATGTTAAATGGTCATAGTGGTGTGTTTAGTACAATGCAAAATTTTGTCAAGGTCATTGAACTATGGTAGAAATTTCAATTATGGAATTTTATTTCAGGCGTGAAACCGATACGAAATTTAAGGGATAATTCTGATGTGGCTATCATCTTCTGAAGTAAACAAGGTCAAATGAAAGAAAAATGATGGTGCTGGCATGTGTGTTATTTTTGAAAAGTTTTAGTTCAATAAGAACACATATACCTACATAGAAACTTCCGAGCAACTTATACAATGAAATAATGCACGGGAAACTTTGTTTTCCATGTGAACATGAACATTATCTTCAAATTAGATTAGAATGAGTACCTAGTAGAATCTATTATTGTGACGTAGAAAGTGATGAACTAGTCCAATACTCTCTTAATCACAACCTGGAAGGAAAGACATGATAAGTCTCAAATAAACTGTGATGGATAGTTTGGAAAGATATGTACACTTGGTTCTTCAATTTATATTTTCCCACAAATTAAGCTTGCTAAAATCAGTGTCATTTCATTTCATTTATCTTCCTTAAGGAGACTTCCAAAATGGTCCCCCAACTGATATAAACGTCACCTACTTCAACAATTGTCCTCACTCCATCCCGGGTACATTACCATGTCCTGGAGGCCCTTATGGAAGTGGTTACCAGATTGCACTTACGAACTCTCGTGATGATGTTGCAACATATGAACCATGTGACAGTAGTGTGGTGATCCCAGTTCTTCAAGAGTTTGTTAATGGATATGGTATCAAGAGAGGAGTGGCAGGACTGGAGAAGCAGTTGAGGTGGTATTGAGGAATGCTTTTGGCAATCAGTCTAAGGATGTGTTTGGAACAAAGATAAAGTGAATGAAAAAAAAAGGTTAACCATCAGGACAGAGAATGCTAATGGCTACAGGATCCTTGTTTACCAAAATCTCTTATCATGTGTACAAATAATCTTTTTGTGATTTAGTTATACGCAACTGTTTATAGAACAGTGTTTACGTTTACTTCTAAACACAAGTATTTGTGCTAATAGTATGACAGCTCAATGGTTAGAGCTTGGCGGATGGTATCACTAGGTCATGAGTTCAAACCTAGCTTGTGGCATCTTTATGAATTCTGGAATCCGATAAAAACCCTGCTTGCTTTTCAAAAAAAAAAAAAAAAACACAAGTATTTGATATTCAACTAAAAGTGATAAAATCAGTAGGAAGATATGCATCTGCTTCCATTAACTGTGAACGATTTGATGATTGTGCTGCAGGAACGAGCCAGGGAACGAGAAGGTTATAATAATAGGTATGTATTGATTCAATTCATTCTATTCCACAAAAAATTAAACAAAATGCTAGGAATCTATGTTTTGCAACCATATTTGTAATCAGGATGACGTGGCGTGATCTCGAAATCATGATAAAAGAAATCTCTAAAGATTTATATGTATCTTAATATTGTAAAAAACTCTTCTAACAATGTCACATCATCCCAATTACAAAACATAACTAAAAACCTGATTTCCTACCTCACTCAAAATTAAATTATCACGAAAAGAGCAGTATTATCATAACTGCAACAGATGCTTTATCTTATTTGACTTTATCTCTTCTATTGTGTTACAGCTGTCATTGTGGCTTTAACACTCCTCACAGTGGCAACAATAGCTATTGCATTTTGTTGCTTAAGAAGAAAATCAAACACTTCAATTGTCATGTGAAGAGAAAGACAGAGAAATGCAAAAAGGTTGAAGCTTTCTTAAAAGATTGTGAGCTATTGGAGTTGAAACGATGCAAGTATAAAGATGTTAAGAAAATGACGAACTCATTCAAACACAAAAAGGCCAAGGAGGGTACGGAAGCGTCTTCAAGGGACAACTACGTGACGGAAAAGCAGTGGCCGTGAAGGTCTTGAGTGAATCCAAAGGTAATGGTAATGAATTCATCAATGAAGTTGCAGCTATTGCCAGGACCTCCCATGTTAACATAGTTACTTTGATAGGCTTCTGTATTGAGGCACGAAAAGAGCCCTTATATATGAGTTCATGCCCAATGGATCTCTCGAAAAATTCATTTACAACAAAATCACATTGGAGCCACATTTCCAGTTTGGGTGGGAGAAATTATACAAAATAGCAATTGGGATTGCTCGTGGATTAGAATACTTGCACCGTGGTTGTAACAACAAATTCTTCATTTCGACATAAAACCACATAACATCCTCTTAGATGAGGACTTTGCTCCAAAGATAGCTGATTTTGGTCTCTCTAAGTTATACAATGTGAAGGAGAGTCTAGTATCGATGACAGGTGCTAGAGGGACTCCAGGCTATACCGCACCTGAATTGTTCTCTAGAATTTCGGAGGAGTTTCTCACATGGCAGATGTATATAGCTATGGAATGATGATTCTTGAAATGGTTGGAGGAGAAAGAACATCGACGTAAGGGTGACTAATATCAGTGAAATATACTTTCCTCATTGGATATATAAGCGTCTAGATTTGAATGAGGATCTAGGACTACATGGAATCACAACTGTGGAGGACCAAGAAATTGCGCAAAAGATGGTTTTGGTAGGTTGTGGTGCATACAAATGGTTCCTCTTGACGCCCGCCAATGAGTAAAGTGTTGGATATGTTAAGAGGGAGCATTGACGCCTTGCAAATTCCACCCAAACCTTTCTTGACTTCTCCTTCAAGGAAAGAAGATTCCTGCACCAGTATATCAAACATGTAAAATTTGTATTTTGTATTGTGTCTATGCGACTTCATGTGGACCATGTGAAACACATTTAATTAAATGGAAAACATATAGCATTTGGATTTGTTGGATAATATGTAATGTGTTCAGATCTTTCTTAGTTGATCTTTCTTAGTAATGGAAGTTTTATTTATTTATTTATTACTGTTAGAAACTTTTTTTGCTCTTAGGACCGAAACCGGCCCGTAAATCGGTTACCCGGTCAACTCGGTCCGGTTTCAGGTCTCATAAACACGGGCCCGAATTGTTCGGGCCGGTTTTCGGTTTTAACTTTTGGGCCGATTACCCGTACTTGCCCAGCCCTAGTATACTAGATGGTGAGCGTTTAGCGTCTGTGAGGTATTTTTCTCGCCCAACAAGGCTTCAAGGCAACATTGGAGAGTGTTCGTTTCAAATACTCTTTGCCATTCGATCTTGAGATTGTTCTGCCTAGGCAAAGAGTCCTTGTTGTCCAAGGTCTAGTTATATTGCACTTTATCCGTGTATGTTCCAGTCAGGGTTTTCTCTTTCAAGTCCCGGAGATTTTTTTGGGACAATTTAGATTTTAAGGGCATTCCTCTTGCCCAAACGGGCCCCACACCGAATGGAGGGTGATGGTTTCTACTTGTGCGAGAGTCATTCTTACTGGCATTCTCTTGACTATTAGGGTTTTGCATTCGGTAGTTGGACTTGTACTGACCAAGAATATTTGTTTTCTTCATTCCCGCTTGTTTTGGGAAAGTCAACGACGATTGCTAGGACTAGTCGAGGTTTTGTTTTATGCTTTTGTCAAATCCAGTCACTTTAACTTGCGGGGTTGTCAGATTAATGCGATCGTTTCGAGTCTCTAACAAATGGAAGGATCTGCAACTGTTTGTGGTGGAACATGCGATAAGTGACTGTTTTTTCGAAGCTTCATGTGGTTTGTGGAGTCATTTCTTGTTGAGGAGGTTATGGAGCATAGTGGCTTATACACTTTTAACAAGGCGGAACAAGCTTTGCTTACTGAATCTTGAGCTGCTGAGATTGTTGCTCGTGCTGATCCTGTTGGTGTTAGTGATGCTAGCATTGATGGGAAAGTGAGCTTCGATAGGGTTGTTACGGATCTCAATGCTCCTGTTAGCATTTGGTGTTGCCGACTCGACCACTAAGAAGGAGAAGCTTTTGAGGATTCCTAGTCCGTCGAAGCAATTGGCGATCACCACTAGCCATGTTCCCAAGAGGAAACGACTTTCTGGTTCCACCCATGGTACTACTCAAACTGCTTCATCGTTCGAGTTCTTCTGATAAGGAGGGTAGGAAAGAGGATCACCTCTCTCTCTTGAGGAGGTCGAGGAGATGAATCAAGCGCTGGAGAGGAGCAAGAAGGAAGTGGCTCATCCATTGGACAAGAGTGAGAAGATGCTTCTTTCTAATCATGGTGTGTGCCCGACATCATCAAGTGGTCTGATGATGATCCTCGAATTATTTGACAATAAATGCAGTCTAATAGATCGAATACGACAAAGACCCTAGCCGACTTTGAATTAATTCGTTGTGCGAATAGAGTCGCCGACATGGCTAGAACTCTAAGGCACTCCTCCTCCTTCTCCCATTTGTGTTGTTGACACAGGGAGTTCCCTGTTTCTTCTCCTGCCCGTTTGACTTCTCTTGTTGCTGCTACCACTACTACTCATCCACCCATGCCACGACCGCTTCACAGTGAAAGGCAAGAGTGATTTTTTCTATATCACACACTCCACCGTTCTTCGCCGACTGTTGGGGGAGAGGGCTCCAATGCCTGTTCGGTAGCCTTCATCATCCAACCACGACCTCAAGTAATAAAGAAAGGGATGAATCACCTTACTTAGCTGGGGTGATGGGGTCAGTTTCTCAGGCAGCCCGTGGTTAGTGTCTGCTCTGAAGAAAGATGGAAACACACTTACTGGTGGTCTCTCATTTCTTTGTCAGTTGGACATGTTCAAAGCTTGTTGTGTAAGAGGAAGAGAAGGCAGTTGGGGCTACTCATGCTTCTCTGAGAGAGGGAGACCGCGCGAGACAAATTCGCTGTTGAGCTTGAGAGTCTTCTAAGACTGAGTTAAACGAAGTCCATAATCGGCTGGACGAGGTGGAAAGGATTGTCTGTCAAGAGGTTGATCATGATGAGGCCATGCGTTCTGTTATTGAGCAATCACTCAGCATAAGGTTGCTGCAGGAACGGGTGAGCAATTAAGCCACTGTGTTTGATGATGTTAAGTCAGATGTTTTCACAATGTTGACCACCATCATAGGACAAACTTATTTCGACAAGAACGAGTTCGCTGCAACTAAGATTGCGAAGTAGCGGATTGGAGAGAGTTGTCGATGGACGAATAGACCTTGTTGACTACATGGAGGGGGATGAACATTAATTTGTCTAAATATTGTGTTTGGTTGACTAGGTTTGAGGACGATGATGGCGAGGAATTGTTTTGGATCCAACAAGTGATCCGGTTGATGAAAAACCATGTCTCCGTCCTCCTTCCGCCGTTCCATCGTCGATCCCTGCTGTCGAAGAGAGACCTTCGTCTCCTCTTTGCTGCTAATGTGTTGCAGATCCTCTTCCTAGAGATGCTTTGATCATTTCTAATGTCCTCTTTCCAACTAATTCTATCTTCTTCTTCAGATGTAACTGAATAGCGTTATTGAATGACAAGTTTCTCTTTGTTGACATCCTTGTCTTTGACTTATTGTATTTATCGTTCGTTGAGTTGCATGTTATTCTTTCGTGTTGCAAATTTTTTTATGTCTTGGATCAATCACAAATATCTGATCGTACATAATAAATGTGCATTGATCTCTTTATTCATACCTTAGTACATTTGGTCCGACGATTAGTTGATCAAAAGATTTTCGCGTAAGTTGACTTATACGTCCCAACTTGGGTAAGATTACTTCATGGTTCGACATATTGGTCGACCATAAGATTTACGAGTAAGTTCACTTATACGTCCCAACTTTTGTAGATTTACTTCATGGTCTGACATATTGGTCGTCCAGAGGGTTTTTATGAATATGTCTCGACTTATATGTCCAAACTCCTACTTCGTGGTTCGACGTGTTGATCGACCAGAAAGTTTTTACGAATACGTCTTGACTTATACATCTAGACTTTTACTCCGTGGTCCGACATATTGGTCGGCCAAACGGTTTTTTATGTATACGTTCAGACTTTTACTCCATGGTCCGACATATTTGGTCGGCTAAAAAGGCGTTTTAGTATAGGTTTTGACTTATACGTCTGACTATTACTTCGTGGTCCGACATGTTGGTCGACCAGAAGGTTTTTATTAGTACATCTTGACTTATATGTCAAGAGTTTACTTCGTGGTCCGACATGTTAGTCGCCAGAAAGTTTTTTTACTAGTAAGTTGATTTATACGTCCCAACTTTTGTAGATTTACTTCGTGGTTGATCAGACCAGAATTTTTTGTTATGTCTGAATTATACTCCACACCTTTTATTTGTATCTCAACATTGATCGTGCTAGTTGCTTTGAATCGTTTGGCTTTAATGCCTTGACTTAACTTGATTGTTTGAAACGTATATGGAGGGTTTGAACTTGAGTTTTAAATGAATAATCCTATTTAGATGCTTAACATTCTATAATCGAAGTAGTTGTTCTTTCTTTGTCTAGAACTTTCTTGGTTCGTAATGTTGGTCATTCTTAGCTTGTCTGCTTGTTTTGTGGGTATTACGTTACAACTAGGATTCCATTATGAATAGTCTGTGCAATGTATATTCTGCTTGACTGCTGCTTGATTGACGTAGTCCCTTATGATGACATGGGGTTGATTCCTGCACACCCTTGTTTGTTTGTGGAATACTCTTATCAAATTTTAGATTGTCTTTGGTTTCGTATCGCCCTAGAATATGCTTTGGTTGTTTCATCTGAATTGACTTGGTCATTTTAAACTCATTTGTTGCAACATTTTTATACGATTCTCCTGTAGCATTGATAGTTTTTCCGTCACGTATACGGTCATCATGAGGTAGCTAATAAACTCAAAATTTCTTTGTCAAATCCCTTGGGGTGTTGCTCTTCAAGAAAGTCCATGGGTGTGCGTTCTTCAAGGTATTTCGATTGGTGATTCTTTTGGCAATCAGGTGAGCTAAAAGGAATCCAGTACCAAATTGTCCAATTATGCTCCATCAGCGCCAACTGCCAAGGCTTTCCATGAACTTATAGATTCAGACCTTGCAACTGTAGTCAAATTTATTCGACGAATCGAATTCATTTACGTAAGTTCCTTTTCAATAATGAGGGAAGCGTGGTTGCCTTGTCAAGGAATAATGTGGATCAAGCTCGTGTTCGTCATGAGACCCTCAAACTCAATCAGTTGGTTTGATTTTTGCCTGAAGTGTAAATGTCTGTGTTTCCCGTTGTGAGTTGTTTGTAGTGGTTCTTGGTCTCGTTCAATGATATTGGTGCCCTGTTTCGATTTAGATTAGCCGAGTGGGTGCTGCCATTTGATCGCTTCTTGGATCGGTAAAATTGTTAATTTCCTCTAGATATGCAGTGTAGGGTATATATTAGTTCTCTAGGTTGTTCTTTTGACCTGTAGCGTCTACCTTCTATTTCCCTTAGACTGCTTGTTTTGGCGGCTCGACGAATTCCTCGAGTCGCCCTTTTTGAATCCAGTACTCAATTTTGTCCCTTCAGGTTATAGCATCTTCAGTGTCGTGCCCGTGATCCTTGGGAAAGAGCAGTACTTACTTTTGTCTCGCTCATCTGGGTTTCCCTTCATTTTGAGCGGCCAGTTGACATCGTCCCATTTCCGCCATGGATTTCGTATGCTTGCTCACTCGTTTTAAGGCGGTGTATGGTTTATAAGTCTTCTTCACTATGTTTGTCACTCGGTTCATGTCTGGCCTTGTAGATTGCAATCTTTCGGGCTCCTGCTAGTAGAATTCGGAATATCCCATTGGTCGAATGCCTCTTCGACTGGATGTTTTCCTCTCGAGTCTATCATCTCTCCTTTCTCTCTTCTTCAATTGGACCTCCCTTTTGAATTCGTTCATTTTTTGCTGCTAACATCTCCTCAAGGGTATGTGTTTTTGGGCATCATCAACAGGTTTCCATATTCTTCAAAGGGTCTAGATTCGAGAATTGTAAAATGATCCTCTTTTTAGTCCGGAGGTGTAGGTGGAAATGGCCGTGTCATTGCTGCTTACCGTCAATCATAGTCAACTCATTAGTAAAATGAGTGACGTACTCCCTTATAGTTTCTTCGAGCTTCTGTCTGATGTAAGCAAGTAGTGTGGCATCATTTCTCATCCGCTTGCTGCCAATGAACCTTGTGATGAAGGCAGTGGCTAGCACTTGGAAGGAGTCTACGACCTCGGTGGTAGGTTGTTGAACCAACTAATCGCCGTGGAGTTGAGGCTGGTTGGAAATGTTCGACATAGGATGGACTCCGTGTTCTCTTTCAATGCCATCATGTGGTGGAAGTGTTCACAGATGGTCTGTCAGATCAGTGGTGCCATCGTACGCCTCGAGCTTGGTGGGATGAACTTTTTCAAGTATAGGAGTTACCATGAGTACGTTAGAGAACGACGTCTGGCCAATTCATATAACACATCTGTTGACCCCGATCCTAAATGAAACCTGTGTAGAAGATCCATTCGTTCTACGAGGGCATCTTATGTGGTTTGTTGCCTTTGAGATTCACTTGCTGAAGTTCTGGAGGAACTTCATTATTTTCTCGATACAGTTGGCAGAGTTTTTTGTGGAGGGTGCTTGGACATGGTCGACTGAAGTATGCATTATTAGCAATCAAGCTTCACAAGTGGAAGGATTGCTTCATGTTGCTAGGTTGGGGGTCTGTAAAATGCTCAATTGTCTAAACCTTTTATCACGAATTAGAAACTAAGGAGGTTTCCAACTACAAAACTCTATTTTTTTAAAGAAAATTGTCGTTCCCACGGACCGACACCAAACTGATGCGTCCAAATCTAGTCTCCTATAAATCTAACCTGCAAACAAATTTAGATTGCCAAAGACCACCCGTTTTGTGGCCGAAGGCACTCCGACGCTGAAGTCAATAACTCTGTTGGTGATAAGAATAATCTGAACAGAACTCTATTAAAATT